>JAVTVY010052818.1:0-26718 GCA_036873755.1 Hanleya hanleyi | reverse complement strand
TCCATACCATTCATACCATTACCACCATTCCTACCATCACTACCATCCATACCATCACTACCATCCATACCATTCCTACCTTCACTACCATCCATACCATCACTACCATCCATACCATCACTACCATTCCTATCATCCATACCATTCCTACCATCACTACCATCCATACCATCACTACCATCACTACCATCCATACCATCACTACTATCACTACCATCCATACCATCACTACCATCCATACCATCACTACCATCCATACCATTCCTACTATCACTACCATCCATACCATCACTACCATCACTACCATCCATACCATCACTACCATTCCTACCATCACTACCATCCATGCCATCACTACCATCCATACCATCACTACCATCTATACCATCACTGCCATCCATACCATCACTACCATTTCTACCATCACTACTATCCATACCATCACTACCATCCATACCATAACTACCATTCCTACCATCACTACCATCCATACCATCACTACCATCCATACCATCACTATAATCATCAATACCATCCATACCATCACTACCATCCATACCATCACTACCATCCATACCATGATGGTGATGGTAGTAATCCCACTTGGGACTGGACTATCCAGCAGTAATCCCACAGAGGACTATCCATCAGTAATAACATGTGACTGGTCCACCCAGCAGTAATCTCACACTGGAATGCCCTATGTACCAGTAATCCGACTGCACTGACCTATCCATCCTACATGGGATTAACTTTTGCCAGTAATCCCACATGGGACTGATGTTATTGTCTGTACCAGATAATTTATTCCAGACATTATTGTCTGTACCGCATCACTTATTCCAGACCTTATTGTTTGCTCTACATGTATGCTTTCAATACTGCTGCACCTTTGGCGGATGACCCCGCAAGGCGAGATGTTGGGGTTCTCAGAACGCTTGTGTAAAATATATGAGAATATGAAGTCTCCTTCATTTCACATATATTGAAATGTGGAAAATATTACAAAAAGATTGGATTTATTCAACTGTCTTTACCGTTACCAGGAAATTTAGCACAAGAAATGTCATATAGAGGACACCACTGTCATTGATAAAAGTACCAGGGTGTGGGCAACCATTTTCCCTCCAATTTGAAAAAAGAGCACTTTTGTCTGTCTCTATCGTTAGTGAGATCACAGGCCCGCAAAACAAGAGTTTGGGGGGTGTGAGCGGTGGTATTAGGGAGAAGTATCGAATTATGGGGTCTCTATATATAACCCCATGCTTAAAATAAATCCACATCAAATAAAGCACAACAAATCTAAAAGTGCATATCAAGAACAAATTTCTGTTAAAGATCACTTATCCAGTTCATCCTGCCTCATTCTGACTTTATCAATCTTTACGGTTATTCGAACTTGATTTTACCGTTATGGCATTTCATAACGGAAAAGACAGGAATATAACGGTAAGGACAACAACATTTCTTGGCCAACTAACACAGTTATTGAGAAAATTGAAGTGACATTCTGATCATAAATTTTCTTGGAACTTGAAAAACAACAAAAGAATGTTTCGCAAAAGACAGCTTGATTTGTATTAAAAAAATAAAACTAACTGATTCGTTAAAAGACGAGAGATCCTGAAGGATCTTGGCGCCCACCATTGTCCGATAATTGTAAGCTAATGACAAGAGGATCTCTTTGTCCATTGTTACTAAGACGATTGAGTTGTAATTTTGTTTACAGAATTTCGAATCTGATTGAAAAATATCGAAAAAGGGACACTGGAAAACACCAAGATATAATCTTTCTAAGTTTCAGGAGTTTCAAGATTTCTAGAAACTGTACTTATGTCGGTTGGTTGTTATAGTACAATCTCTTTGACAATTTGGCATACTTAAGATTTTATAATTAGGAACGAATGCTAATTCTGTTCTGTTTGCTGGACTAGTTTGAGATATCTCTTTTAAGATACCATGCTCGAAAATAGTAAGATGGTACAATACTTAATACTGAAGGGATCCGGTCCACGCAGTACTGTTGAAACTTCGAGTTTGAAAGTGTCTGAATACTGATTATTTCCCTTGGATCGAAACATGCAGTAGTTTACGGTTGTCGAGTTGTGACATTGTGTCACAAGAGTGACGTCCCTTCATGTAGCTGACCCGCCAGCAGACGAAAGGGTGGGGTAGTTCACTTGCCAAGTGCATGGACTAAAGAAAACCGATTTAAAATTTGAAGAAATACATTTAATTCCCAATTATTTGAACTCCTTGATATGGAAGGCGAAGATATGGAGTGAGTGAGTGAGTAGGATTTAACGTCGTTTTCAACATTGTTTTAGTCATATCACGATGTTGCCTACATGTGCCAGAACACGAGAGTGTCCACAGTTCCTATTATTCTGGACACTGATCAGCCCAGTCAGTACAGCACCCGGTCACCCATCCAAGTATTGACCGAGCTCAACGCTGCTTAACTTCGGTGATCTGACGAGAACCGGTGTGCCCAACGTGATGCGCCGTACCCGTGAAGATATGGATATTCTCTATAGTCAATATATAGAATATGCCACACAGTTTGATCCGCCGACTCTTGTGATGCAACGTCCCAACTCGGGAATACCGTATTAATTGGATTTTCGAATCGGACCAAAAAAGGTATCTTGCACAAGCAGGCCCCATGTGAGACGTGTGTACCAAATTTCAGAAAGATCCATGAAATATTTCCTGGGAATTCACGATAACAATGTTTCAAGGGGAAATTCAAAATGGCCATCTGACAGCCATATTGGATTTTCGAATCGGATCAAAAAGGTATCATGCACAACTGGGCCACAAGGGGAATCTGTGTACCAAATTTGAGGAAGATCCATGGAGTACTTCTTGAGAAATCACGATAACAAAGTTTCATTGGGAAATCCAAGATGGGCGCCTGGTGGCCATATTGGTTTTTTGAATCGGACCAGAAAAGGTATCTTGCACATCTAGGCGACAAGGGCAACCTGTGTACAAAATTTGATAAAGGTCCATGCAGTAGTTTCTGAGAAATCACAATAACAAAGTTTCATAGGGAAATCCAAGATGGCCGCCTGATGGACATATTGGATTTTGGAATCGGACCAGAAAAGGTACGTTGCACAACTGGACCACAGGGGCAACCTGTCTACCAAATTTTAGAAAGATCCAGGCAGTGCATCCTGAGAAATCACGATAAAGTTTCATGGGAAATCTAAGATGGCCGCCTGGTGGCCATATTGGATTTTCAATTTGAACCGTAAAAGGTATCTTGCACAACTAGACCGATGACGATAACAAAGTTTCATGGGGAAATCCAGGATGGCTGCCTGGTGGCCATATTGGATTTTCGAATCGGACCAGAAAAGGCATCTTGCACAACTAGACCGAAGATCCATGCAGTAATTCCTGAGAAATCGCGATAACAAGGTTTTATGGGGAAATCCAAGATGGCCGCCTTGTGGCCATATTGGATTTTCGAATCGGACCAGAAAAGGTATCTTGCTCAACTAGACCCCACGTGGGACCTGTGTACCAAATTTGAGAAAGATCCATGCAGTAGTTCCTGGGAAAACGCGATAACAAGGTTTCATGGGGAAATCAAAGATGGTTGCCTGGTGGCCATATTGGATTTCCGAATCGAACCAGAAAAGGTTTCTTGCACAACTAGACCCCAGGGGAACCTGTGTACCAAATTTGAAAAAGATCCAGGCAGTAGTTCCTGAGAAATCGCGGTAACAACATTTCATGGGGAAATCAAAGATGGCTGCCTGATGGCCATATTGGATTCTAAAATCGGACCAGAAAAGGTTTCTTGCACAACTAGACCCCAAGGGGAACCTGTGTACCAAATTTGATGCAGTAGTTCCTGAGAAATCGCAATAACAAGGTTTCATTGTGAAATCCAAGATGGCTGCCTGGTTGCCATATTGGATTTTCGAATCGGACCAGAAAAGGTAACTTGCTCAACTAGACCCCACGTGGGACCTGTGTACCAAATTTGAGAAAGATCCATGCAGTAGTTCCTGGGAAAACGCGATAACAAGGTTTCATGGGGAAATCAAAGATGGTTGCCTGGTGGCCATATTGGATTTTCGAATCGGTCCAGAAAAGGTTTCTTGCACAACTAGACCCCAAGGGGAACCTGTGTACCAAATTTGAAAAAGATCCAGGCAGTAGTTCCTGAGAAATCGCGGTAACAACATTTCATGGGGAAATCAAAGATGGCTGCCTGATGGCCATATTGGATTTTAGAATCGGACCAGAAAAGGTTTCTTGCACAACTAGACCCCAAGGGGAACCTGTGTACCAATTTGAAAAAGATCCATGCAGTAGTTCCTGAGAAATCGCGGTAACAAGGTTTCATGCGGAAATCAAAGATGGCTGCCTGGTGGCCATATTGGATTTTCGAATCGGACCAGAAAAGATTTCTTGCACAACTAGACCCCAAGGGGAACCTGTGTACCAAATTTGAAAAAAGATCCAGGCAGTAGTTCCTGAGAAATCGCGGTAACAACATTTCATGGGGAAATCAAAGATGGCTGCCTGATGGCCATATTGGATTTTAAAATCGGACCAGAAAAGGTTTCTTGCACAACTAGACCCCAGGGGAACCTGTGTACCAAATTTGAAAAAGATCCAAGCAGTAGTTCCCGAGAAATCGTGGTAACAAGGTTTCATGGGGAAATCAAAGATGGCTGCCTGGTGGCCATATTGGATTTTTGAATCGGGCCAGAAAAGGTTTCTTGCACAACTAGACCCCAAGGGGAACCTGTGTACCAATTTGAAAAAGATCCATGCAATAGTTCCTGAGAAATCGCGGTAACAAGGTTTCATGCGGAAATCCAAGATGGCTACCTGGTGGCCATATTGGATTTTCGAATCGGACCAGAAAAGGTTTCTTGCACAACTAGACTCCCAAGGGGAACCTGTGTATCAAATTTGAAAAAGATCCATGCAGTAGTTCCCGAGAAATCGTGGTAACTTGTTTTCATGGGGAAATCCAAGATGGCTGCATGATGGCCATATTGGATTTTCGAATCGGACCAGAAAAGGTTTCTTGCACAACTAGACCCCAAGGGGAACCTGTGTACCAAATTTGAAAAAGATCCATGCAGTAGTTCCTGAGAAACCGCGGTAACAAGGTTTCATGGTAAAATCCAAGATGGCTGCCTGGTGGCCATATTGGATTTTTGAATCGGACCGGAAAAGATTTCTTGCACAACTAGATCCCAAGGGGAACCTGTGTACCAAATTTGAAAAAGATCCATGCAGTAGTTCCCGAGATATCGCGGTAACAAGAATTGTTTACGGACGGACTGACGGACGGCGGACGGACGACGGACGAAAAGTGATTTGAACAGCCCACCATCTGGTGATGGTGGGCTAAAAATGCCACAGAATTCAATGTCTTTGCGGTTACAAATATGTCTTTACCGTTATCCCATGGGCTAGAATGGTTAAAAAAAATCTAGACATTATCAGGGTTAAGTACAGTGACTCTAGCTCGGTTGACAGGAAAACAGTCTTTGTGTCAAACAGGGTCTTGAACCATTTCATTTTGGAAGCCAAAATGCACGTTTTGAAGAAAATGGCCCATATGTATATTTTGAATGAATGTATGCACTGGTACAGGGTTGTGGAAACTAATTTTTTTGATAGAAGTGTTCCTATAAGTTTTGCCTAATAATACTCAGTTTGTAAAATTATTTCATGAAGTTTATACAGGATATACTTCATGATTATTCAGACAATCATTTTAGTGTAGAATCTGCCATAAATGCAGTTTTGACCTGACAACATGACCTCGGCTGCTCATCGTTTGCCATCGTCATCCTACTCATTTGAAAAATAACAAATGGCTACCTCCAGTTCAAAAATATCGATGATTGCATAAGAAATAACCATTAAAAACACTGACAGTATTGGGTGTAGCGATTATAATATTAAAATATTTTCGCAACTATATTTCGGATGCGAACTTTTCGGATTGAATTGGAATTGTTTTGGAAAGTATTCACGTTAATATGTGAAAATGAATATTATCAGTTATCCAAGTATAAGAAATAATAACGTAATTCTGCTCTTCTCAATAAGTATATTTGTCGAACTCAAGTTGCGGCATTAAACAGATGTATTCAACAGATTCATTTGTTTAGTGTCATGACGTCAGTTCGACAAATATATTGTATCCAGAAGAACAGAATGACGTTACTATTTCTTATTCACTTGTATGTTTTCCTCTATTAAGACCCACTACAAAAACAAAAAACAAATTAGTGATACAAAACAGGTTACAGTATAATTCTATAAGTCAGATTAAACATGTTGATGTATCATATCCTACTATCCTGACCTATTATGGTCACAAGAGCTGGTGTGGCTTGACTTGCTTGTATGTACCGTCCTCGGACCAGTCTGCAAGAAGGTGGACGTGTACTGTCCATTGCGGAAAACTGCAAATCACCTAGAAAAATGACTGAAACCTGGTATGTAAATATATATATACACGCAAAAGTGTATTTCTGTGAAAGAAAACAAGTTGTTTATCTGATTAGATATTTCTAATGATCCGTCAGATGATGCCGACATTAACAGACAATGTATACAACTTTATTTTCAGGAAAATACACTGTTGCATACATTTCAACTGTGTGCCATAGAAGTCAAGTTACAACTTTGTCAAACATTCTTTTTACCGATGTATACTGTCCACCTTTGATGTAATTACAAAGATACAGTATCAAGAAGTTCTATGTTGATTATTACAGCATTCATAAACATTTTCTTCGTTGTCCCAAATATGATTTACAAGCTTCTGGTCCGTCATTCAAAATTCAGTCGTCGTCCTTTAAATAATACCCGAGTCCATAATCCAAAGACCTATTTCATATAACAGCATTAGCGCTAAATTCAAAAAGACAATCATAGTACACGTATGTCTGATCGAATTATTCCTTCATAGAAAAAGAAAACTGTATTGTGTATTTGTTGACTACCAAAAGTTGTTCGACTCTGTTTGGAGAATAAGGTTATTGAAAAAGTTACTAGACATGGGCATAGATGGCAAAATATTGAATTTGGTAAGGAACATGTATACAGATATCAAATCATGTATTAGAGCCAATGGGCGATTGTCTACTTTTTTTGGTAGTATGCAAGGCGTGCGTCAGGGTGAGAATTTGTCTCCTTTGCTATTTGTCCTATTTGTTAATGACCTAGAAGTATTCTTAGCTGCAGAAGGTAACCAAGCAATAGATGTCGAAACTAGTGAGGTTGATATTTTGTTGAAAATTATGCTACTTATGTAGGCTGATGACACAGTATTTTTTTCTGAAACCAAGGATGGTTTACAAAAGGCACTGAATGATTTTGCTACGTACTGTGAACGCTAGAAATTAGATGTTAATGTCCAAAAAACAAAGGTTGTTATATTTCATAATAGAAGAGTTAATGGTTATAATGCTGAATTTAACTATACAGGAGAAACCTTGAACATAGTGGATCATTTCAGATATCTAGGAGTTATTTTTGCATTTAATGGAATTCCTTACTTTTTATTAAATCTTTAGCTGAACATGGACAGAGAGCAATGTTCAGCCTAATTGGTAAAGGCAGGACATTAAAACTGCCTATTGATATTCAGCTGGGGTTATTTGATGTATCAGTTGCCCCAATTCTCTTGTATAACTGTGAAATCCGGGGGCATTACAAGCTTGATTTGATTGAGAATGTTAATTTAACATATTGTAAGCATACGGTATACTGAGCTTGAAACAATCCACTACGTCATGTATGGTCTATGGGGAGATTGGAAAATACCCCCTGAGCACCAATTAAGTGCAGAATTTTTAAATTTTGGTGTAAATTTGTGAACAGTAAGGAAACAAAACTAAGCTATAAATTGTACAAACTGATTTATACTTTGCATGAGAAGGGTATATATTCCTTCCTATGCATGGATCATTAATGTACGAAATATTTTAGATGGCTGCGGTATGTCGAATAAATTGAACGACCAATATAATTTCAATACTACATGGCTAGCAAATGCTGTCAAATTGAGATTACAAGACCAGTATATGCAGGAATGGAGAGCAATGGTCGTTGGAAGTCCTAAATGTTATTTTACGGTATATTTAAAGTTGACTTATGTCGCGAGAACTGTTTCAGCTACATTACCTGTCAGAGCGCGATTATATAACGTTTTGTAAATTCTGTACGGTTAATCATAAGACTGCCCATTGAGACAGGCAGATATGAAAATATTGCAAAAGAAAATAGGCTGTGTAAGCTGTGTAATAGCGGCGCTGTGGGAGATGAGTTTCATTTCTTAAAAGAATGCCCACTTCACTAGAGGTAAACACAGAAATCATTTTGCTGCATTGCTTAACGGAAATAGGAAAACATTTGGAAAACTGGTGCTTTTCATTAGACGTGGTTTACAAGTCACGTAAATATGTTAAACCCCGCCATGTAACATGTTGCAATTAAAACTGTTTATTCTCCATGCTTTCCTGTAAATTTTGAGCAAATAAATGATTATGATTATGATTATTTTGAAAACACTACGGCGTATCACGTTGGGCACACCGATTCTCGTTAGACTACCGAAGTTAGGCTCGGCGCACACGAGAGCTATCAGCTTAGCTGAGGCCTCAATTACCTGTCAGCTCAGGGGCTAGCTCTCGTGTGCGGGCAGTTTTTGGTGAGTTTTTGGCCTCGCGCGGCCAAATCCTCATTGTGTGCGGCGAACGCAAGACAACAGCTCAGCATTTTTTTTTTAACCGACCAATGAATCGCATGTTACTTTCACGCGATTCATACGCACGACTCTTCAAACTGGTATTGAAGAAGACGTTAAGCGGGAACTGAAATCAATTTCGTGAAACGTTTGCTCATCGTGTGCGCTAAAACCACACGAGAGCTAGACCCTGAGCTGACAGGCAATTGAGGTCGCTAGCTCAGCTGATATCTCTCGTGTGCGCCGGGCATTAAGCAACGTTGAGCTCGGTCAATACTTGGATGGGCGATCGGGTGCTGTACTGGCTGGGCTGATCAGTGTCCAGGATAATAGGAACTGTGGGCACTCACGTGTTCGGGGACATAGTTTTGATCGGAAAAGATATTGTCAATTTCACATATTAAAAATGGCTACCTCCAATTCAAAATGATTGATCATTGTTCCTACGGAGTAGGCTCTCGTTTGCAAATTGTTCGCTAATGAGTAGTTCAGACAGTCAGTCCATCCGAAGCCCTCCGTCGGCAAAATAAGGAGAACCGTTGACATTGATTTTTTACATGAACGCGCATTAGGGGATTGCTACCAGCAAGTTTTGAGCTGACCCAACTGTGATGAAAATGTGTGTTACTTAGGTGACCTATAACATTACGTTTGGATCCCCAAGTCATCTTCCTCACCATACTTCCTAGGTCCTGTGACGTTAGTCACATTACTCATGTATAATCAATAAACTGTCAATCACCGATTGTACTGAGTATAGTGATTATCCTAACATTACAATATTATCGCAACTATGTTTTTAAAGCGAACTTTTTGACTGAATTGACAATATTTTGGTAAGTATTCATGTTAATATGTGAAAGTGAATATTGTAAGTCATCCAGATATAACTGGCTAGAAATAATAACGTACTGATGTTCTTTATAGGTATATTTGACGAACTGACGCTGTGGCATTAAACAGATGTGTTCAACAGGTTTATTTGAGTAATGCCACAACGTCAATTTGACAAATCTACTTTATCCAGAAGAACAGAATTACGTTATTATTCTTATTCACTTGTATGTTTTCATCTGTTAAGTCTCACTAAAAGATTATATTTAGATTTGCGTTGTTATCAATATTTGTTTTTATTTTCCAAAATATCAGATCCCGACACTGAATGTCAATATTCAGGTATATTTGGTGATCGGGTTTTCTCGGCAGTCTCCGATGATCGAAAAGGCAACTTGCGAGTGCGAGAGCGCTGTTTTACAATTGAGTCAGGCATAACTTAACTTTAAACGCGATTCCATTGCGTGCAAATCGCGATTGCTATATAAAGCTGTTGCTATAATAACAACGTAGATGACTTTCTGCGGTCGTAATCAAACCGCGCACGTTTTTGTAAGCACAAGTATTCGCTCGTGTTTTGATTCTACTCTAGCCGTGTTCAAGTTCTGCCCTGTACTGTAGGCTACTTTCCTAAAAGAGAGAAGGAATAAACAGTTTTCAATGATGCCGGTAAGACATCATGATGTTCCAAAAATATCAGATCCGTATCACTGACCAGTATTCTTAATCCATATGATATTCGTAGTAACGTCGTTATCTAGAGAATGATGCTCATCTCGCTCACGCTTTGATTGCGACTGTTTAAATGAACACTATGAGGATATTGAAGTCTCAGGTTAAACGGAATTAGACATAAGTTACGAAACGTAACGCCATGGGTTTTGCACGCTTCGCTCGTATTTTGATGTCAGCATGCGATTTGTAGTGCCAAATTTGTGAAACTTTGAGTGGAGGTGCTTGATGGTCTAGTTCTGATTTATACGTTTCTGCAATAATGTTTTGTGTTAAGTCCACGAGAAATAAGGCCCTCTTCATTTTTTTTATAGAAATATAGGTCCAAATATAATATGTCGTTAGGGCTATCTGTAGTTTCCTTCAAATCAAGTGAAGGTGGATATATATCCTTCGCTGCGTCAATGATATATCGATTATCGTTTGCATAGCGTTTTGAGAATAAGGAGCAAATGGAATAGCCTCCCTCTGCGCGTTTTACCATTCAGCTAAAGCTTATTAGACAGCGGGGCCCTGTTGTCGTCATGTACGTCCAGTCGTCTTCCCAGTCGTCAACACTTTTCGGGAACGTTCTAGAGACTTCAAATTTGGTACACATGAGTGTAGGGTGGTCAACCATAAGGTCATTTAATTTGAGTGCAATGCGATGACTCTGATTGCCATGGCAACATCTCCGAACATGTCTTTTTAGCAACGTGAACGCGATAAAAGCTTAGCTGCTGCAGCTATAGTCCGTGAGCTACTAGGGCTCACCTTGCATCCCCCTACTACAGACCGAAACTATGTTTTTATGTGCTTTAGGACATGTCAAATAAGAAACAATTTGTTAACAGTCGATAAACTGGGACTCACTACCCTTTTAATCACTTTGAAATTACTCCTGTGTTAATAAGTACAATTTTTGTGACAATAGGGGGTAGGGTTACAAGAATAGTCTAATCTTCCATAATTATTATCCAATCTTTTTAATGTTGGTCACATATTATTCAGCATTGATTGCTGCATCGAATATTTACAAGAAAATATCACTATTTGTTGGGTATGACGTCATACAGGGACCATACATACAAAAGTAGGAGTAGTAGCGAAAGCGGGCGTTTTGGGGTGCGTGAGGGTGTGCTTGAGCGACGAGGGACCATTCTTGGCTCGAATGCGTCGTGTGAGGTGTCAAAGTGAAGCCCTCGGTATGTAGACCACGACTTGAGGGATCTCCACATGATCTGTGACGTCATTGCTGACGTCATCAGTAGGAGTAGTAGCCAAAGTAGGCATCTTGAGGGTTTGAAGGAAGGTTTTTGGGGCAGAGATGGACCATCCGTGGTCTAAATGGACCGTGTGGGGTGTCATCTTGTAACTCTCTGCATGTAGATGACGAATGGTATGGTTTTTGTTGGAAGTCGCATCAGATGGTCCATCTCTACCCCAAAAACCTTCCTTCGCACCCTCAAAATGCCTACTTTGTCTACTACTCCTACTGATGACGTCACCAATGGCGTCACAGATCATGTGGAGATCCCTCAAACCGTGATCTACATACCGAGGGCTTCACTTTGACACCTCACACGACGAAATCGAATCAAGAATGGTCCCTCAATCGCTCAAGCACACCCTCACGCACCCCAAAACGCCCGCTTTCGCTACTACTCCTACTTTTGTATGTATGGTCCCTGTGTTACGTCATACCCAACAAATGGGGATATTATCTTGTAAATATTTGATGCAGCAATCAATGCTGAATAATATGTGGCCAACATTATAAAGATTGGATAATAATTATGGAAGATAAGACTATTCTTGTAATCCTACCCCCTATTGTCACAAAAATTGTACTTATTAACACAGGAGTAATTTCAAAGTGATTAAAAGGGTAGCGAGTCCCAGTTTATCGACTGTTAACAAATTGTTTCTTATGTGACATGTCCTAAAGCACATAAAAAACATAGTTTCGGTCTATAGTGGGGGGGATGCAAGGTGAGCCCTAGTAGCTCATTGACTACTAGAGATTTTAAATTTTCTATGTAGCATTGCTGGGTGTTCAACCACAAACCTGTCAAATATGGGTACTTTGTGATGACTGTCGTTTCCATGGCAACGTCTCGAAAAAAATGTATAAATATGAAGTTTTGAATGCTATAAAAGCCAAACTTTTTGAGCGAGAGACTTCAAATTTTATATACAGGATTGCTGACTGTGTGCTCAATCAGACGCCAATTGAATTTGGGTACATTGCAATGTTTTTTGCGATTTCCATGGTAACATCACGAAAAATGTTAATGTGACGATGTGAACGCGTTCTAAGACAAGCTGCTCAGTCACAAGCCTATCGAATATGGGTTCATTATAATGATGTTTGTGTTTCCATGGCAACGTCCATATAGCGACGTGAACGCGATAGAAGCCAAACTGTTGCAGCTAGAGACTTTAAAATTGGTTTGTAACAACATTGTTTGGTGGTCAACCACGAGCCTATTCAACTTGGTTACATAGGATGATTTTCGCAATTTCCATGGCAACATCACGCAAAATGTTCATATGTCGACGTGAATGTGATAGAAGACAAGCTGTTGCAGCTAGAGACTTCCAATGTGGTATACGGGATTGTTGAGTGGTTAACCACAAGCCTATTAAACTTGGGTACATGCAATAATTGCTGTGGTTTCTATGGCAATGTCACGCAAAATGTCCAAATGACGATTTGAATGCGATAGAAGCCAAACCATTCCAGATAGATCTTGTCAAATGCAATAAACTTCCCACTCTGAATTCCAGCATATTTTAATCTTTAAAAGCCACTGTTAAAGCCTCTTCTGTATTCCATCAAATATTCCAGGATTCACTAGCGCATTTTCTACTCATTGTGTACCAATATACACTGAATGAAACTCTCTGGCTGAGGGGTTGTTGCGCCTTTAAGTGCTTCCTCATGTTGTAAAGAACGATACACAAATCTGTTTAGGGAACAATAACATGTTACAATTTGATGTATCATTCCCCTACATTCGAATAGATCAGTCCAAGTACAGGAATACTTTGAAATCTTTCATGGTTAAGTCACAATATGAGATCGTCTGAATAAGCATCAAATCGCTGGTATGAGTAAACACTACCCTACTGAAGAAGCTACTCTCCTGCTGTTCGGGATTCACACATTATTACTGGGGAAATAAACATACAAATATATACCAGCCACTCTCTAACATGAGCCACATCTCTTATTTAATTAGTAGCGAGGAAAATTTCAGCTGAGAAATATCAAACACTTGTCGTGAGTGTTGACATTGTTCGTTATAAAAAAAAATCAATATTGAGTGGATAGTGCCCCAGCTATGTCGCACATATTACAGGGAATAACGGGGGAGGGGGTCCAGGGGTGGTACCCTCTCAGGACAGACACGTCATAAGAGTTTTCTTCTGTGATTATCATAAAACACACTCATGATTACGTCAGCGCCTGATTCATGTTCATTCTTCACTTATTGCAGACAATACAGCCGACTCCTTGTAAACCTACTCACGATACGAAACACAAGCAATAGTCAGGTATGATACCACGGTTTCCTTGCTCAAGAATTGTTCATTTATTGCCGGAGGGGGCGGGGGGGGGAGTATAAATTCGAATGAGTGAGTGAATAGGATTTTTTTTTTTTTTTCAGTCATATAACGACAGGCATAAACTCGAATGACGTGTTGGGGGGGGGGATTGACCCCCTCCCCGGGGCAAGACGCACCGTTTCTCCCTTTCTGATTTAATCTATTTCAATATATACTTATATAGTATATGTATATGTAAAAGAAGACGTGAAAGAAGTATTAAGTTTAGCAAAATATAAATCTTATACCCGCAAAAAAATATCAGTGAATAATTAATAAATATTCATTGTAGATTGACAGAGATATACATATTTCGCCTTGTGTGTGATTTCTGGGATATAACTGTCTTCCCAATATCGTATTCTCATTTACTTGAAATGTTTCTTGACAAATAACCCATCAACTTCCTTCGTTGTAGATATATGATATCGGTTCTTCTTAATATCTCCACGAACGAGAACACGCATGGATACACGCAGCTATTGATGCATCAGTTTGACGCTGAGGTTGTGACACGGGAGGCGCGGGGAGAGATGTAGAACACTTGTTTAAATGGAGACAGAGCAGTCTTATACACTGACAATCAGATAGTATTGTGTGCAACTGAACTGGTATGACACGAGAGCCTCACACTTACGTGATAGATCAGCGTATATGTCATAGTTGTCGTGGATAGGATATACACACCACTAGAAGTCTTACTGTCAATTACCGTAGTACTAACGAGCCAAGATGAGTGCCAGCGATGTTCCCACTGACGCCAAGAGGTTACATCAGTTGATGCTCGTTACCCTGGACAGTGAGATAGCTAAGGGAACGGATGAGTACAAACGATTTGAGACCATGGCAGCAGTATATCTAGGAGCTGGGGAGATTGCAAGATGCAGCTCTATCAGTGATTTGGTCAACACACTCCTGAATTGTGGAATTATCCAGGTTGGGAAATATGATGTTTTGAAGACGCTACTAACCGACGCCAAGCTGATAAAATCTCGGGATACCGTGGAGAAGAGTGAAAGAGAGATTGTTGAAATCATGGGCAGAACTGGAGAAACTACAGGTGAGGACAAGCTCTTGTTATCGTAACTCTATCTGACCGTGGCGATTGAAGGTTTTCCAAAGTCTAAATTGTGAGTGGGTGGGGAATGGGAGGGATCCTTGCTCGATAGTCATGTTACCCATGGAACCAGGAATCTAAATCTTTAAGTTTGGTGACAGACACAAATAGCGAGTGAACTTTTTTGTGAACCTTGTATTTCTTTGTACAAGAAACATCCGTCTCTTACATGTATTTTCAGAATCAGTTTTATTACAGAATAGGATTACATATCGGCATAGCGAGACTATATTTCGACACTCTCCTTAAGAGACCTTTCACCAGCACTGAATTCAAGCGCCTGAGATAAAATCTCTGCTAGAACATTTATTTCCTTGACCTGATGGCATCATATCGCCAGAAGGCATTCAGAGGACATAACCTTGCGTTTATTACACTTCAATTCCTATGATGGAATATTGTTGGCTTGAAATATAAACTCGAGACCCCTAATATCCAACAACTTCTAGTCCCACATGACGTAATACATCATCGTTTTATCAAGCGAATTTCTACTTTCCCTCTACGAACTTTCCATGATATATCTGGCCCTCTACAATGTTCAAAGAACTTATAAATAAACACGAGACCCATTTGAATTTTGAAATGTGTCATGGAAGAGCGTTATTGATTGACTGACCTAAATATTGGGCCACCAAATTAGAAGGAATGACGCCGCTATTTGAGGATGATGTCACTCTACACACAATCGGCGTGTAGGTTCTGATTGGTTCGCCTATCTTTCGTAGGCGAAATCTACATCTCGGATTTTGAATACTAAAGGTAGTCAGATAAATCAAGACCGGTTTAAAGTCGGAACGTAGAAACTGACTTGATAAAATGAAGATGGACATACTGTCTTCGGAAAACTCATAGTTGTAAAAATAACTCCGAGAATCACAATATTACGATGGACATGAAAGGTTAGCATGAAAAATCCAACACAACATGAACACTTCGAGGCAACTGTGTGGTAGGGGATCTGGTGGGTGGTTTGTTCTCCATCGAAGTAAATACCACCCACACTTAATAGAAAAGTGTCTGCAAAGTGGCCTTTATATTTACACTTTCTATATACCGTAACCCCCTATTGATTCGCCTTACTACAACGGCCCGTGTAGCATTTCGGAAAATAAGATCTTAAGCTTTAGTTCCAAGGAAATGGTAATCCTTATGGGTGATGCAAAGGCAAGAACTGTCATAAACAATACACTATTGGATGACTATATTGTCCAGGATAGTATAAGTGTATACCAGCCTAACGATTATATTTTAGATTATATCAAACACCAAGACAAAGCAATAATTAAATTATGTATCTCATCAGGAATACGTATACAAATGTTCGAACTCCAGGAGATTATCTGGGAAAACTCACTTGCTTTACAAATCATGGATGTAGTGCTGTTGATTATGTCATTGCCCATCAAAGCACAACCCATAAGATGTTGGCCTGAATGTTGAAGAAATTACTTAACAATCAGTTCACTGTTCAATATCAACCTTATTGAAATGCAATAAAGTAATATTCTGAACTTGCATCCTAGACTTGCACCGGTTACATGCAATATTACAGAAGGAAATAGTCTGCTCTATAGAGAGGAATTAATGACTGATGAATCGCAAAATAATATACAACTCTGCATATCAAGTAATATAACTGCAACCATGAAAGTATTAACAACATAATAGAATCATTCAACCATATACTAGTGTCTGCAGAACTAAACTCCCCCCCCCGCCCCACCAGCAACCTAAAAATGCATAAGTCTATGCTAAGGATATCTGAATGGGCCGAAACATAGTATCACTTAGCGTTGCTAAAATTAAAACATGATTATTTTCATTAAAAATAACCCGTTACAAGACTCATCCCTCATTTTGGGAAATATGCCTATATCCATAATCAACATCCGGAAGCATCTCGGCCTCATCTTTCACTCGTCGGCACGCTGGTCTCACCACATTCAAGCCCTGGTTGATAAGATCTGTCCGATGATCAACTGTCTACACAGCTTCAAATATCGTTTATCTCGGCGCTCGTTGGAAAAAACTCTAATCTTCCTTCGTTCTCCCTCTTCTGGATTTGCAAACGTTGTCTGGAGCAACTGCTCCCAGTGCCAATCTACGCTTCTTGAAGATTTTCAACTTGATGCTGGACGCACTATAACCGGCTGTGTTCGCGGAACAAGTCATGCTCTCCTGTACGCAGAAACTGTTTTTTTTTTACCGTTATCCGAACGTTGGGACCGATTCAGAATGTCCGGTAGCTACGAGTGTTCGGCTCCTATCTTTTAACCCAGCTAGGATATTTTCCTCCACATTGGAGATAAGTGTCCCTCCTTAGGTGCAATAGAAAAGGATAGAAGGGACACTAATCCCCAGGACACTCTTAACCATCACACCGGCACAAATCACATCTTCTACAAAATGATAAATGGATTACTCCCACTTATTTAAGTTCTCTTATTCCCCCTCTAACCTCAGATATCACGTACTGCTTATCATTTGCGAAACAGCAATAATATTGTGCTTCCTCATGCAAGAACCATATTGTATTTTAACACTTTTCGTCCTTCTGCTGTTCGCATGTGGAATAGCCTCGATCTAAATATTCGTGAATCGCTTTCATACTATTCTTTCTGCCGAAAATTATCGCGTAAGGGCAATATTAGACAAGACTTGGATGAAGCTCACTTAACGCACATGTATATGTAAATCCTTCTTGTGCTCACAGGGGCTCGTTACCGTTGTTAATTGGTTAAATAGGTTGATTATAAGGGGGGGTCGAGGTCGGTAATAAAAGATATTACTTATAATCAACCTACTTAACCAATTATCAACGGTAACGAGCCCCTGTGCTTGTGCTTGTGGATATAGCGACGAAAACCTCGGGCGCTTTCTTCTGTTTCATCATCTTTATACACCATTTAGAATCCAAATAATTCAATTACAAAATCACGATATCGAAACCCCTTTTTCGGAAACCTATATCTTAGCATTGAAGAAAATACAAATATCTTTATCACTGTCCATAATTTCATCATGCAATCAGAACGATTATCGGAGTAATGACAATCATCCATGCAGAACCATTATACTGCACTCAACTTATTTTCATTATTCTTACGCAAATGATATATATATATATTACTATTTAAGCGTACCATCTCTACTAAAGGCAGCATGTGTGAGTATACTTTTAAAACATATTTTACATGATTATTGTAACAAATGGCATTTGACGGTCAATCCCAAAAAATCAAACTGAAAGGTGACCCAAAACAGGAAAACAAAAATTAATACATTTATTTTGACTTTACAGAAATAACTCTTACAGAAAACTATACATACTTAGGGTGTATGCTCAATGCAAATGGAAACTTTTCACAGGTCAAAACCGATCTCGAACAAATTAAATTAAAAAGCCCTGTATAAACCACACAGACCGTTCTTCGGCCATAACTCACCACCCGATTTATACAACAAAGTGTTTGACGCATTAATTAAACCAATTCTTTTGTTTAACCCTGAAATCTGGGTTACAGAACTAATAAATAAACGGCAAAACAACGATATGTACAAGTTTTATACAATCACAGACTGAACTTTTTGAAAGAGTTCATACTAAATTTTATAAACTAGACCTTCAGGTCGGAAATACTGTGAATATTGCTTGTAAATGAGGCCTTGGGCGATTCCCACTCATAACAGATATCCACACAAACATACATAACTATACGATGCATCTTAAAAATAGTTTGGATTGAGCCATATTCTTCATGGTGCAAGCATATGCAGTAAATCACTAAAAACTGATGGGATTGGACGGCATATAGCTTTGTCTCTCTAATCATGGAAAAACACATCAACAATGATGAACACCTACCATGTCATTCCAAATCCAGAAAGGTATCAAAACGAGAGCAGATGATGTATCCCCCCGACCCCAGTGGCAGTGAACTGGGAAGAGAGCGAACAGCTGCAAATCTATGTGTTATGGTGTTCTATTTGTGCCAAGTTTCCGTCGCCTTTTCAAAACGCGACGTCGCCTTTTGAAACGAGACGTCGTGTTTCGAAACGCGACGTCGCGTTTTTAAAACACGACGTCGCATTTGGAAAACACGACGTCGCCTTTTAAAACGCGACGTCGCGTTTCTTTCCTATGTTTTTGCATTGTAAAACTCGATACAACGGAACTCGACATCGCGTTTTCAAAAGGCGACGTCGTGTTTCACCCACGTCTTGTTTGGCAATGTTAAAAGATAGGAAAGATACGCGACGTCGCGTTTTAAAACGCGACGTCGTGTTTTTTAAAAGGCGACGTCGCGTTTTCAAAAGGCGACGGAAACTTGGCACAAATAGAACACCATAATGTGTAGAAAATCAGTGATGTGTGATGTAATACTTGCACATCACATCACAGGGGATGGGCGTCTCCAGAGTGTGCCGATAATATCCACCAAGTATTATGTGAAATGTAGCGAAAGTATAGCTGGAGTAGCGTTGACAAGAAAATATCATTTAATCTACAGTATTTTAAACTGTAAAGGACAATATCTCGGTTAAGAATGATCCACCGTCAATGGGAATAGCACATGCGCATCTCCAGGCTAAGCCTTATACAAATTGTAGTAGGAGAGTTGCACTGGCAAGATAATCTATGTAGTATTTTGAACTGTAAAGGGCAATAACTCCGTGCAGAATGATCCCCGTCAAGGGGAATAGCACATGCACATCTCCACTTCAGATTGTGCCGATAATCTGTAATAGTGGTTTATACTTGGTGTAAGAACGCACAAGACAAATCCTACAATAGCCTGTCTGAGCTCAACAATGCGTCTAGACGTGACCCTTTTCAGCTGCACAAAAGCCTCAACAATGCGTTCTTACACCAAGTATCGACCGCAATAGTATTATGTTAACTGTATCAAAAGTAGAGGAGTAGCGTTGACAAGAAGATATCATTTAATCTACACCCAGTATTTCGAACTGTATTAAAGGGCAATAACTCAGTAAAGAAAAATCCTTCGTCAACTGAAAGAGCACATGCGCATCTCCCTCATCCGGACCTTATTGACCGTCTGAGTTCATTAATAGTACCTTTGTTCACCAAACTGATCATAGATATATTGATGTCGGAAGCCATAAAGCTTTCCTTAGCTCTACTACATACAAGAGATATCATTCATGGGATGATTATTTGTTTATAGAGTAGCTTGAATTTTTCATTAAAAAATATCTGTGAAATTTGGCAACACAATATATCAGCAGCATATAGGTATTCCAATGGGCATTAATTGTGCACCCCTGTTGGCTGACCTACATGTATATCTATTCTCTTATGAATATGACTATATGCAGGCGCTTAAAAAACCCGATCCATTCAAAGCCCGTTCATTCTCATTCACAAAACGCTATATAGACGATCTTATCGCGGAGGATAATCGCTATATAAATGACGCACTGAAGGATATTTATCCACCATGTCCACCTTCGCTAGATTTGAGGAATACTACAGAAGATAGCCCTACAGGCACATCGTATTTAAACCTATATCTCTATAGAAATGAAGCGGGCCTTCTCTCTCGTCGAACGAGATAACGATTTCGACATCGTAAACTATCCCTTTCTGGACAGTTTTAATCCAGCAGGACCTGCATACATACATATCTCGCCTAGTAGCATTTGCTAGATTCTGTGTTAAATGTGACGATTTTAATCAACGTCACAAAACATTGTTGCAGAAACGTATAAAACAGGGCTATACCACCAAGCGCCTTCACTCAAAGTTTCTCAAATCTGGCGGTACATATCGGATGCTGAGAGCAAAACACGAGCGTAGAAAGCAATATCTATGGCGTTACGTTTCATAACTTGCCGTTCCGTTTCGTGTCTAACCCCGGGCTAGCGGTCGTATGAACCCATGTACTTCAAGATCCTCATGGTGCTCATATGAACAGTCACAATCAAAGCGTGACTGAGATACACCATTCTCTAGATAACGACTTTAGAACGATTATTATAGATTAAGAATACTGATCAGCGATACGGATTTTATATTTTTGGAACATCATGATGTCTTGTCGGCATCATTGAAAACTGTTGACCGCTTCTCTCTTGCAGGAAACTAGCCTATGTTTATATATACTATGATTGTCTTTTTTGAATTTGGTGCTAATACTGTTATATGGATATGGAATAGGTCTTTGGATTATGAATGACGGACTAGACGCTTGTATTGGTACCCATTATAATGAAATCCGCCATATAGTTGTTTAATCTACAGTTGGATAGAGTATCACAGTTTGTATCCCAGGTCTAGCTTTACAACACTACAACTGTGAGATATTATATAATGTATACATTTGTTTAACCTAGAGTTGGATAGAGTATCAGTTTGTATCCCAGGTCTAGCTTTACATCACTACAACTGTGAGATATTATATAAATATATACATTTGTTTAATCTAGATTTGGATAGAGTATCACAGTCTGTATCCCAGGTCTAGCTTTACATCACTACAACTGTGAGATATTATATAAATATATACATTTGTTTAATCTAGATTTGGATAGAGTATCACAGTTTGTATCCCAGGTCTAGCTTTATAACACTACAACTGTGAGATATTATATAAATATATACATTTGTTTAATCTAGAGTTGGATAGATTATCACAGTTTGTATCCCAGGTATGGGTTGACAACATTACAACTGTGAGACATTATATAATGTATACATGTGTTTAATCCAGACTGGGACAGAGTATCACAGTTTAAATCCCAGCTAAAAGCTGACAACACTGCAACTGTATATAATGTCTGGGATATAGTATCACAGTTAATATTGTATCCCAGATCTGGGCTGACAAGTACTACAACTGCACCGTTTTGTCCAGACTGGGATATAGTATCACTGGTGTATTGTATCCCAGGCCTAGGCTACATTATATAATGTATTGTTTTGTCCAGATTGGGATGTTAGTAGGGTGAGTGAGTGAGTGAATATGATTTAACATCGCTTTCAACTATATTTCAGTCATATCATGACGTTGGATCCTATTCCATATCTCACCCGGGAATCACACGGGTGGGGTCCTATTCCTTTTCACACCCAGGAACCCCACAGGTGCCTCAGTACATGTAGTTGCCTTGTACGACAAGCTCTCTGAGGAGCCAAGGCTTATTTTAACCATGACCTGCGGTGTGCACAACGACATCCCAGGTCAATCCCCGCAAGCCCAACGGGGCTGGGATGTTAGTATCACTATTATATTGTAGGAGTGAGTAAGTAAGATTTAACGTCGTTTTCAACATTTTTTCAGTCATATCATGACGGCGCCTACATGTGCCAGAACACGAGAGTGTCCACAGTTCCTATTATCCTGGACACTGATCAGCCCAGCCAGTACAGCACCCGGTCACCCATCCAAGTATTGACCGAGCTCAACGCTGCTTAACTTCGGTGATCTAACGAGAACCGGTGTGCCCAGCATGATGCGCCGTACCTCAAATTATATTGTATCCAAGGTATAGGCTGGCAATGATGATCAAGTCAAACAATATCGAAATGCCAATCAAGTGTCAATTTCCAAAATCCACTACCAGTATTCTTGAAAACCATAGTAAACTGCTGCCTGTGTTGCAGAATAACAGACAGGTAAACAGACAAAACACAAACATTACCCTCACTATGATGAACATGAGATTGATCTAATCAAAACCCCTCGGCTTTCCCCAAGTGATTGAGACCCATGTGTAGTGTGAATTGGGGAA
This sequence comes from Hanleya hanleyi, assembly GCA_036873755.1. Taxonomy (NCBI): domain Eukaryota; kingdom Metazoa; phylum Mollusca; class Polyplacophora; order Lepidopleurida; family Hanleyidae; genus Hanleya; species Hanleya hanleyi. The sequence goes on along the minus strand of JAVTVY010052818.1, from coordinate 3,943 downwards.
GAGATAGTTCTATGTGGGATGATTAAGATATACCGGTAGTTGGTTACAATCAGGCATATAGGACAGAAATAGAAAAATTATATATCTGTAAAGGGGCATAACTTTGTAAAATATGGGTCGAGGGGTGCCACTTTCGACAGGCGTCTGACTTAGCACTCTGTAAAATAAGAATCGAGACAAATAAGCTGTACCGAACACGGAGCTGCAGATATAACTTGTACATTCAGCTACAGATAACAAAATCGGAGATTATTACATCCGAAAGGGGCATAACTCCATAAGCAAAGGCGAGTAATCCTTTGTTGGCTAGTAGAATACAACAATAAGTTTCCAAAATATAGTAGCTATACTACCGAACACAGTTCTGCAAATATAGTTGGTTACATTCAGGCATATAGGACAGAAATAGAAATTAATATATCAGTAAAGGGGCATAACTCTGTAAAGTATGGGCAGAGGGGCACCACTTTCGATAGTCGTCTGACTTAGCACTACTGTAAAATAAGAACCGAGACGAATAAGCTGTACCGAACACGGATCTGCAGGTATAACTTGTACATTCAACTACAGATAGCAAAATCGGAGATTATTACATCCGAAAGGGGCATAACTCCATAAGCCGAGGCGAGTAATCCTTTGTTGGCTTGTAGAATACATGCAGGAATATAAATAAGTTTCCAAAATATAGTAGCTATATCGAACACAGTTCTGCAGATATAGTTGGTTACATTCAGGGATATAGGACAGAAATTAATATATCTGTAAAGGGGCATAACTCTGTAAAGTATGGGCCGAGGGGTGCCACTTTCGATTGGCGTCTGACTTAGCACTCTGTGAAATAAGAACCAAGACGAATAAGTTGTACCGAACACGGATCTGCAGATATAACTTGTACATTCAGCTACAACTAACAAAATCGAAGATTATTACATCCGAAAGGGGCATAACTCCATAAGCCGAGGCGAGTAATCCTTTGTTGGCTTGTAGAATACAACAATATAAACAAGTTTCCAAGATATAGTAGCTATACTGAACACAGTTCTGCAGATATAGTTGGTTACATTCAGGCATATAGGACAGAAATAGAAATTAAAAAATCTTTAAAGGGGCAGAACTCTGTAAAATATGGGCCGAGGGAAGCCACAGACTGAATTGGGATTTGAATTTTATTGGCTGTTTCCAGCAGTTTGATTGGCTATCACAGTTGAAGTTTTGTTCTTGGTTGCTTTCCATTGGACCATGACTGTGCATTCTCCTAGTCCGTGTCTGTTTCTCTGGATTGAATGTTGGGTCGATAAGGCCTCTGTTAATTAATTGGCTGCTTCTCATGACCCGCCCGCATTAGGAAAATCGGCCCGCACTATGAAAATTATGGACAATAATTGCGCATTGTTTGTCATTATTTACTCCGTCTATAAAAAAAAATCCGTTACGAAATTGTCTTCCTTGCCGAGAGAAAAACCAGATGCAGTTGCAAAGTTAACTCCCTTGAGTGTGGGTTTCCTCTCCGTCGCAGATAATCTTTGCCGATGTTATATGCTATATACAGTACCTCTGCTCCAACCCTATTCGCATGTCCTGAAAATGTTTAATACCATAAGCCAGCCAACCTTTGTAGACACATCGATCAGATAGCTCAGTAGCGGGTTCATGGTTCCGGGTTGCTTCGACTAAACAGTGACCGCCAATTTGACAGAGGAATGTGAGCGGCACATGGCATGAGCGGCTGCATGAAATGTCATATTTCACGTCTATTCGTCGATTTAACGTTATCACAATAATGGTTATCTGCACATGCAGTTTAATCGAAACGAAAAGATCAAAGATTCTGGTGACCCCTACGATAAAAATGTTTCCCGAGAATGCGAGCCTGGACGATGTTTGTAAAACTTATCTCGAGAGGTGTGAAAACGAAAGTATTACTCTCTGTCCCAGATAATATATTCCGAGACGTTTTCGGCGATATTTCGGAGACAATTTATCGTACAGCATCGAATCTTCACACAGTATATAAACTAAGAAATGCTGATTTTTCCCCCATATTCCATTAAAATCTGTTGGGAATTGACGAAAATCACCAATACCTACCATGTTATTTTGGGGCTACGATGATGTTGATCTGCAAATGTTATAACATGCAGGCTGATGTCAAAAAATAACCTACAAATCTCCCATCTAATTCTTGCTTTCGTGATTTGTTGTGAACTACTGCAAGGATTTTCCGGATACATTGGAATAAAAATGGTACTTTTTAGTTTATCTCCTGTGTGAAGTTTCAATATCCTCCAATCAATTGTCTCCGAAATATGGTCTTTATTTTGGGTTTCGAATGAGAATAAAATAATTGACCTTTGAGTTGAAATGGTTTTGTTCTTAATAATCAATAATTAATAATTAACGCAAGTAGCATCTAGTTTTTTCATCCACTAGGTCATGAGAAGCAGACTATTAATTATCATTGGCCTAAATTCTACAATGTGGAGAAGGAGTCTTTTTCCGGACAGAATTTTAAATTGAAGATGCTGGCCGTTACCGGTCTGCTGTATGGATATACAGGGGAGGTAACCAGTCTACTGTATGGATATAGAGGGGAGGTAACCAGTTTACTGTATGGATATACATGTGCAGGGAAGGTAACCAGTCTACAGTATGGATATAGAGGGGAGCTAACCAGTCTACTGTAAGGATATACAGGGGAGGTAACCAGTTTACTGTATGAATATAGAGGGGAGGTAACCAGTCTAATGTATGGATGTACATGGGGAGGTAACCAGTCTACTGTATGGATATAGAGGGGAGGTAACCAGTCTACTGTATGGATATACATGGGAAGGTAACCTGTATGAATATACAAGGGAGCTAACCAGTCTATTGTATGGATATAAAAAATATATAATTTAATGAATGGGCAATCGTTCGAACTTGTATACTATGCCTCCGACTGCGGACCAACGAATGCAGCTTAAGCATGACAAGTGAATTATGGCAGATATTAAAAGTTTTTTTCAGTTAAATAGACACTATAAAGAAGGAACATCATAATTTGTTCTTGGTATATATGGAAAAGTACGTGAGTAGTACAGAATATTTTGGCAAAATGCAATATTTCATCTCATGAACAGGACAAAACATCCCCGAAACCACTTAAACATGTTTACAAAGTTTCAAATGCATCCAGCGAAAACCGTGGAACTAATTGATTACACCAGAACACGGAGTAATATTACTGAAATAGAATGCATGAAATCGATAAAGTTCAAAGTGTCAAAGTTTCGGGTACATTCACTCAAAGCTCCAGGACTAATTATACTTGAGTTCCAGTGGTACACTATAATTCATGATGAAAATGGCAAAGTCCAAAACATTATAATTTGACAAAAATTTATATTTCATCTCAGAAATACCAGGTGCACATCTTCAAAGCATGTTTAATAATCTTGCAAAGTTTCAGAAATGTGCACCAAAAACTCTAGCACTAGTTCATTAGACAATTTAGGTGTGACAAGCAGACAGACGGACAGACAGACTGACTAACACTTAATGCCTCCTGGCTACATCTGAAGGCATAACATTATACATGTAATTAATATGAAATAGTTTGTCCATGCAGTCTGAGAATTACCACAGTCATGACAGTTATGGTCAGGCTCTATAATCACATACATGTATCCTACCGATGCATGGAAAACGTAATTGCAAACAGATAGGACGCTGGCTATTAATCTCTTGTGTTGCATTTGCCGCATGCACCAAATTGACCACGTATGATGATGATATTTGCATAATATAATGACAATAAAACTCACATATACTGGTATTGAAAGCAGCACCAATAAAATTTCAATGACCCGGTGACACATTATTGGCAGAACAAGTTATTCGTTATCAAGCGTGGGCGCATGACCAGACGACAGTGACCACAGCCGAAAATGAACGATTTTCA
>JAVTVY010052817.1:0-26360 GCA_036873755.1 Hanleya hanleyi | reverse complement strand
AAGCGAGTTCTTCCTGGTTGACTATGGCACCATATTTACTTCTAATCATGCTAATTATAATAATATAGGTTTAATGCTAAATGCTCCTCAAAATTATGCACTCAAATATGAAAAGTTCATGATTTGATTGGATACATGTACATGCTGTTACACTGACTAACTTCCTCATTATAATGTGCCAATACATGGTGCAATTATTCATGTAATACATGCAGGAATTTGGGTAAGGCCACAGATTTTAGTTTTTGTTTGATGAGCAGATTTTTTTTTTTTTCCAAGATTGGTTCTGATAATAAAAATAAATATAAAACTGAACGAGATGAGCAGAAACGCATCTACCTGCAGAAAGAAAGGGACGAACTTCAACTGTTCAGTTTTATCTTTAGTTTTATCACCTCCAATCTTCAAAAAATAAAAAATCTGCTTGAAACGAAACATAAATTGGTGTGGCCTGATTAATCTCTCTCGCAAGCACCTACAATACTTTCGAACTAAATAGAATTTCAGATCCAGACAACTCTTTATGTTTTGTAGACAAAAACAGAAAGCTCCACTGATGATGACCTGTTTGGGTTTGGTCTCTCACCCGAGATCAAGGAACCCGCAAAGAAAGATGACAAGAAGGTAAGACAGAAAAGCATAAAACTTATCATGATGATCAACAACTGGTGAGATGTGCTTTGCCAAGGTTCAAAGTTCAGTGAAACCTGTGTATACTGACCATGCTTGGAATCAGATTATAATGTCGTTTTTGACAGGGTTCTGGTTTATCGAGGTTCAAAATACTTTACATTCAAGTATTGGGACCATGGATAATGTAGGTATTTAGAGGTTGGTCGGTTTGACAGGGACTAATCCAGGCATTTTTGGGGGACTCCGGTCGACTACCGCGAAACCGGAAACTGCAAAACTGGAAATAAACACGCTGCGCAAAACTGATGCGCAGTGGGCTTAAAACAGGCGAAAATGGCGGCCCGCATGGATTTAATCAAGAAGCACGATGCGAGTTGGAAGATTCAGTGTTTCCACCGGCTGGACACAGAAAATAATCAGTTACTTCTTCGATAAATAATGAAAATAAGACCATTAGTTTGATGGTTTTGGTTTAGATTTTAGCCAACATTCTATTTTGTTTGACAGTATTTGGGCGCTTGAGTTTGGGCGCAGATACCGGTATGGCGCAGATACCGGTATACCGGTATCAAAACCCATCTGGATTACTCGCTGGTTGGTATTTACAGGTTTCCCTGTAGATTTGTTATCTCGCCTCACAAAGTAAGGGGAGATATTGTGAGAGGAGGAGTGAAGATGTCAGTGTCCCTTCCCTGGTAATGTCAGATAAGTTTTCCATTGACAAATTTTTGTTGTGCAAAACTTTACATGTACACATATACATGGAAAGTTTGCTCTACATGTATGCTTTCACTACTGCGGCAGCTTCAGCAGATCACCCCACAAGGTGGAATGTTGGGGTTCTCAGAATGCTCAGGGTAATGCCCAATAATCATATTTTTAATGATGATCTTAGGGGATGATCAAATTCATTGGAAGCACTGATTTAATTTTGTCCAACAATTTGGGGTGATTGAATTTGATTCGTCGATTGAATACTTTTATCAAAAAGAAAAACTTTTCCTACCTACCAACCTACCCTAATTTTTGGCAGATGGTGGGGTTATGCCCAACAAATATATTTTTAAGGATGGCCTTACGAGATGAACAAATTCATTGGAAACACTGATTTAATTTTGTCCAACTATCGGGTGTCATTGAAACTGATTAGTGTGATTGAATATTTACATTGTTTACCACAATGAGTTATTACAGCTATAAATTTAATACAGTAGAATAGAAATTTTTATCTCAAATTGAAAATTGTGTATTTAAGCATGATCATATCAAGTAACATATTTCATATGTGTTTATTCTCTACACAGGCGGACGTCTTTGAGTCTATGAAGGCAGACAGTTTTGATCCATTTGCTTCTGACCCTTTCATTGTGGAGAAAGCAGAAAGTACAGTTAACGAGAAAGAGGCCCTAGAACGTGGATTATCCTCGGAGCTTATGGTATGTTCATCTAGTTGAATACAGTTGATACTTACGGACAATGCTCGATGCACTGTGTTTGTATATTCGAGTATTGTTTTATTCAAGACATGGGCGTTGCCAGGATTTCTTCAGATGGGGTCAATTCCTGTGCTTACTTTTCAGAAAGCCCACTAGTGCAGGGATTCATAGAAGTCCAAATTTTACGAACCGAAATCTGGAAAATTGAGTTTTTTTTCACTCAAATTGAGTTAAAATAAAATTTATCGGCATTTTTTCTCCCTCAAATTGAGTATATAAATTTTTTACAAACCAGGATCATTTTTTCCCCCCAATGTTGAGTATATAATTTTTTTTACAAACCAGGGTAAATGTTACCTTCTGTGAACCTTGTCTACTGTTACCAATTCAGGTATTTTTAACCTTTTGTGTAATTAAAACCATTTTGTGTTGTTGATTGCGTTTACTCGTTTCCATCATTATGTTTTCAGGTATCCGGCAGGATACATGAACAAATTATGTTAGATTTATTCAAGTTGTTTACGAGTAATATTTCAGGTAATCAGTTAAAACTTTGTAATGCTGCCGGTACTGGTTTGCATTTATATATACATGTACATGCACTCCTCATATACATGCAGTGAGGAGTGTCAACTATTTCCCTCTCTGAAAGCTGTTATATCTCAATCAATCAACAATATTTACATAAAAGAACTTTTAATTCCTTTTTCCAACTTCCACACAGGACTGTCTGAATAATACACAAACACACATCCAATTTCAGTATACAAATATGGCCCAACTTGTTAGGTGGTAATTATAACAAAATATATATATTGATATCATAAAAACCCCATTTATCTATTAATTTAGATCTAAAATTAAATTTGAAGAAACCATTATCCAAAATTTAACATTAACAGAAAAATAATTTTAATTATGGGAACATTTAACAAAAGCAGTGAATTAATAAATATAAAAATATTGTGATGACATAAGTGAAGTTCCAGTTACTGTGATATTATTCAATTACAAATGACCACCAGTATGAAAAATCACACTGGTTTATAAAACGATGATTATATATATTTTATTTATATACACGATGATTGTATTGGGTTACACCAATAATAGGAGTCTTGAGGATGATATTATTTTGATAGAATATGGTTAACAAAAAAAAGAAGGAAAAAAACAACAACGCAACACTTTATAACGCTTGCTTGCTCTCTCGCTAGGAAGAGTTCACTCCCTTGTCAAGTTCTCAAACCGCACGCTGTATGGTTGTGTCAATTTTCGTTATATTAAACCAACGTGGTATTACTATTTTCTCAAGACAGACCACACAGATTATACAAAGAAATACTTACGATTGGCATTCTACGAAAACAACGTGTGTTTATTCAGTATCGTTTGTATCTCCCTGCGTTGGAAGGAACGAGAACTTAAAGGTCGAACGAAAACGAAACCGAAAAAAAAAAAAAAAATGGCGACTCGTCGATTGTTCAGTGAAATTACGGTTCATAAGTATTCGGGATTCTTCCACGGAAATATACGTCGATGCAACTAAAATTACGTCGGATAAACTAGTCTCGGATGAATATATCCCGTTAACAGACTAGTCGTCCAAGATAAATTCAGAGCAGCTGACGGAGTTTGCACTTGACGTTGTTGTTGCTGCCGACAGATTGACATGTGCTTCCGCGACCATGGGATGATTTCCCGACAACCGGCTATTGAAATTTCGAATTTACGAAGCTTAAAAATTCAGTTTCCGAAGCTTAAAAATTCAGTTTCCCAACACACAAATTGAGTATAAATATTTTGGTGAAAACTTTTGATTTTTTACTCAAAAAAATTGAGTTTTGAACTGAAAAATTGAGTTTTAAAACTCAATCTACGAACCGAAATTCGGTACGTAGAACTGACGTGTATGAATCCCTGTAGTGTACCGTCCAATATAGAAAAATAGCATATGGCTGGGTGCTGAGAGGGGGTTGTTCGCACCCAACGACCCCCGCCCTGCAAGAAAATTTTGTCATAGGATATATTTCGGCATCTGTGTCAGGGAATCCGTCTGTTCAAGGAAATATAATGTCGTGTGGAATATTCTGTCTTGGTTTGCCTAATCTTGCCTAATGTTCCTGGTCTTGATGAGGAAGGAAACCAACTGTGGAAGATGGATATAGTCTGCAAAACTTACAATTTTCCCTATGTACTCTAAGACGGGACTGTGGTGGCCTTGTGGTAAAGCACTCACTTTGCAAGCAGAATGTCCCAGGTCCCAGGTTAGATCCTGGGCTGAGTCATATCAAAGACTTGTAAAAATGGATCAAGGAGTAGTTAGCCTGGTGTCAGTATAATGTGACTGGGTTGTGAGATGACTGAAAAATTGTTGAAAGCGATTGTTAAAGAGGTAGTAATGTGATTTTAATTGTTCGGGTAAACTGAACATCATGATCACCTGCAACATTTGCCAAAGGCTAAACATATGAACAGATGAACATATATATTTATATATATTAGGTACCAGTATCCTACATGTACCAGATGAACATGGGAGCAGCTGATGTCTATCTTATTGGGCTGTTATCATTTACATGTATGCATCTTACATCCAAGATGTGAACCTGTACATACATGTACCCTGGTTCAGCGTTCTGCTTGTGCAAGCACGTTCTGCTCATTGAAGCAAGCATGACAAGTGATGAACTTGATAGTGGAATATTTGCAATAATAAAATCTTGTTAACTACACTATAAAAGGAAAACTTACATATTGATTGTAGGTACTCGATATGTGGCATTGTATTGAAAACATCACACATTGTATTCAGGTAATAATTCTCAGGTTTGCGGTGCTTACATCTGACGTGTGCGTATAGGTGATAGATTTTCACATATTGTACTATGTTACTTGTCTTATATTTTGGGTTTGGTGAATGTACTGTTAATCTTGTCTCTCGTAATTTAACTGAACAGTTGGGGTTTGATTTCCCTAGTTTCATTGGTACAATGATGTTTAAATTTTGTCCCATAATTTCAGTCTTATACTTGTAAAGGGACAAGTATATATTTGTTTTCAAGAGGAGAATTTGCATTCTTCATGTATGTTCTTTGTTCTGCTGAATTATTTGTATAGTTGTACCCATTGGTAGAGGAGATGGTGTACTGGTATGGGTTCTGTCCGCCTGTCTGTCTGTTTGTCTCGCCTTGCTTTTTCACTCCGAAAACTCATTTTCAATACTGTCAATTGTGAGCAGCCTTTAGGTCTACCTCAACGTTGAGATTATTATCGAGATAAAACCACTAGAGAATGTCTGCTTATATTTGTGGTGCAACATGAAGCATATCATTTCACCGGAGTCTATATTGCATGGGCATATTCTCAGGGCTGTACCAGAAAAATGTACAGTGGTGGGGTGGGGGGAAGACAACTCTTTCTAACCCCACCATGCATGCATCCATATACTATTTATGCTACACTGTATACCAGCCATTACGCATACCATAGAACTGAATCATCATTTATGTACGAGTTAAATAACCTTGAGTGAGACATTAAGCCAAAAAAATTCCCTCCCCCTTCTATGTAATTGTTTTTTTGTTTTGTTTTTCTGAACGGCCCTCATGATTATGAAGCTGATGAGCTCTTCTTCTCTTTTCATTTGATACAGAATCTATCAGTTTTATTCTTAAAAATTTTTTCCAAGAAAAGCAGCATTATTGGTACCTTTTGGCCCTGAATCATTTATTTACCTGTGTTTTCCAGTCGGATTTCCAAGATCCTTTACATGATACCAAAGCTGATGGTGTGGACAATGGGGAAAAATTACCAGAAATCATCACAACAACAGTGCACGATGAACCAATGACTATCACAGTGACGGATGCAGTGAACATGGAAGACGAAGATCCAATTGTGATGCGAAGACCGAAACCTAATGAGGTACTCCACTGGTATTGCATTTCATCTACTGTAAATTTTGGTTATGGCCATCTCGGTAGAGTGACTGTCGAAATATAACAAGGCTGGGGAAATTTACCCCTGAAGAAATAAAACGTCAAGATCAGTTCTTTCGATGCCCATAACTCTAAAGGTCTAGTGATATGTCTGCATTAAAATACCGTACATACATCACTAGTGTAATGTCCATTGTGTTCCTATTAGGCCAAAATTAAAAAGCAGTTTTTTATCTCGCCTTGCAAAGTAAAGGGGAGATATTGTGAGGGGGGAAAGAGGATGTCGGTGTCGGTGTCCCCTGCCTGGAAATGATAAGGTTTTTGGTTTAGCAAATTCAAAAAAAATTAGAAAAATTGGAAAAAATATAAAAAAAATAAAAAAAATATGGGGGATGGGTTTGCCACCTGGGGGTACTACCCCTGGGGTGCGCCAATGTTAAAATCCCTATGATAGCAGGGGTTTTCTTAAGAGGCGGCGGGCGGCGGTTTTCGGCGGCTACTATCGCCGAAACCGCCGCCTACTTCGTCGGCAGCAAAAAAAAAAAAAAAAAAAATTAACATGGTGTTGTTGTTGTTGTCCGTGTTGTCGTTGTTGTAAACTTACTCACGTCGGTGTTTTATCGCAGTCAGCATTTCTTGTATTAAAGTTGATCTGTGGACTTCATTTGCCTTTGTTGAGTTGTACTTTTTATTATGTCTGATTTCGCGAACTGAAAGTGAAACTGTCATGCTTACGTCTCTTGTCACCCCAACAGATCATGACCTACTGAAGGTCAAGGTCGTACACCGCGCGTGAATGAACCGTAGCTAAAGTATTCATGCCGCATGCACTTGAAATAGTAAACTGACAGCAGGGAATATACTATGTCCAAACGAAGTTCCAGTCTGACGTTGCATGGAGGCTTTTGGTTTTGGGGCAAAACGATCAAAAGGTAATAATAATTTTATTGTAGATTATCTGCAAGTATTCATGAAAGAATGCCTGGAACGAAACATGTGCTAGATTTGGCAGTACTGTCTTCGCCATGCTATGGAATATTCTATTGTCTCCACTCCCCTCTAGAAAGGTTCTAGGTTACGTTCATTCTAAGTTTACGCCTATGACAAGGGGGGACAGGCTATTCACATTCCTGGTAATTTTGATGTGGCTGTCCAACGAGTTCTCAAGTTTCTAAAAATCAGACCTGCCCAGTGTAAAATGTGTTGTATTGTGCAAAGATTAGGCTATCCCCATCCTAAAATACAGATTCTGAACAAATGTTCTGTATCATATCTCTGTCTGCTAATTTCATGATGAAAATTAATTATGTAAAATAAAAAAATTAAAATAGTAATTGATTCTTCAGAATTTCATTAAAACAGCAAAATGAACAAGAAATTAGTATTCATAAAAATACAATGAAAAAATGTTTTGTTGTAATAATTATGGTTTTTATGGAAACTGACTCAATATATTTCAGAAACTGAAAGTGCTGAAAGCACAATCAGCGATGAACAAGGCAGTTTGCATTTGACAACAAAGCTATAATATTAAACGTGTGTGCAAGAAGTTAAGCCGTGACCTGTGTGGTCAAGGATTCCGTGTTTGGGGTTCACAGATCTTAGAACGTCTCCCCGTTGCACACACATTTAATATGATTAAAACAATTTAAAATATTAATTAAAATAGCTCTGATTTTAAATCTTTGTTTTTAAAATACACATGTTCTAGTCAGTATAGTATGTTGTTCATACGTAGACTAGTCCAACAAGATCATAGTGAACATAACTCTCAGAAAGTGTAATTTTTTTAAACTAATTGATGAGGAATTTAGATGAAAGCACTGACCAAGGATCAGTTGTTTTGATGGCCAAAATAGGCTTAGAATGCATCACAGAACTTCTAGACCCCCAGAGCTTCTGGGGGCCTAGGCGGCCCCCAGACCCCTCGCCTTGAAAGCTACGCCTCGCTTCGCTCGGTATTAATAGCCTCCTACTTTTTGGAAACAGCCTCCTACGTTCAAAGATAAGGAAACCCCTGGATAGAGTTTTGCGTTTAGCTGAAGTGCACATGTACATCTGTACTTAGAAAGTTTGTTGCAGTTGTCAGCTGTCATTGGATGATTATGAAACTTGGTACACATGTTTTTTATGATTAGAGGATGTACCTGTGCTATTTTTGAGAAGAAATATTAATTTTTCTCCAAATTATGGCAAATGATAGTTTCCTGTTTAGGTAAATTGTACATGTAGGCCTCTACATGTACATGTACATGGTAAGTTTGCTGCAGTTGTCAGCTCTCATTGGATGATTATGAAACTTGGTACACATGTTTCTTATGATTGGAGGATGTACGTGTGCTATTTTTGAGATGAAATATTAATTTTTCTCCAAGTTATGGCAAATGATAGAGTTTTCTGTTTAGGTGAATTGTACATGTAGGCCTCTATGTGTATACATGTACATGGTAAGTTTGCTGCAGTTGTCAGCTCTCATTAGATGATTACAAATGATTAGAAGATGTACCTGTGCTATTTAGGAGATGAAGTATTGATTTTTGTTCAAATTTTGAGGGTTTTGTCTAAGTAATCTGCCAATAATAATGTACATGTATATACATGTACACCTGTACAGTTTTCTGAAGCTGTCAGCTTTCATTGGATGAGTTTGACACTTGCTACCCAAGTTCAATATGATTCAAGGATGTACATGTGCTATTTAAGAAATATGGCATTAATATGAATTTTTGTCCTAATTATTGCAGTTTAGACTTTGTACGTTTCCATTGGTAAGGTTTTTGTTGGGCAAAAATTTACATGTAGATCTGTACATGGAAAGTTTGTTGAACCTTTCGTGGGATGATTATAAAACTTGGTGGACATGTTTCATGTTTTCCTAGGTCACAGCTCTCCCGCAGTAATCCCACACGGGACTGACCTATCCAGCAGTATTCCCAAATGGCACTGGCCTATCCAGCAGTAATGTCACACGGGAATAACCTATCCAGCAGTAATCCCAAACGGAACTCAACTATCCAGCAGTAATCCCAGACCGGACTGGTCTATCCAGCAGTAATCCCATTTGGGACTGGCCTATCCAGCAGTAATCTCACACAGGACTGACCTATCCAGCACTAATCCAAAATGGCACTGGCCTATCCAGCAGTAATGCCACATGGGACTGACCTGTCCAGCAGTAATCCCAGACCGGACTGGCCTATCCAGCAGTAATCCCACATGGGACTGGCCTATCCAGCAGTAATTCCACACGAGACTGGCCTACATGTATGCAGCAGCAATCTCACACGGGACTGACCTATCCAGAAGTAATATGACACTGGACTACAGTATGCAGCAGTAATCCCACATGACACTGACCTATCCAGCTATAATCCTACATGGGACAGACCTATCCTGCTGTAATCCCACACAGATTTACCCTATCCAGCAGTAATCCCACATGGGACTGGCCTCCCCAGCCGTAATCTCACACTGGATTGCCGTATGCAGCAGTTACCCCACACTGGACTGCCTATGCAGCAGTAATCCCACACAGGACTGTCCTATCCAGCATTAATCCCATACGAGACTCATCTGTCCAGCAGTAATCCCAGACAGGACTGGCCTATCCAGCAGTAATCCCACTTGGGACTGGACTATCCAGCAGTAATCCCACAGGGTACTGGTCTATCCATCAGTGATAACACACAGGACTGGTCCATCCAGCAGTAATCTCACATGGGACTGACCTATCCAGCAGTAATCTCACACTGGACTGCCCAATGCACCAGTAATCCGACGGCACTGACATATCCATCCTACATGGGATTAACTTGTATACCAGTAATCCCACATGGGACTGATCTTATTGTCTGTACCAGATAATCTATTCCAGACCTTATTGTCTGTACCACATCACCTATTCCAGACCTTATTGTTTGCTCTACATGTATGCTTTCAATACTGCTGCACCTTCGGCGGATGAGCCCGCAAGGCGAGATGTTGGGGTTCTCAGAACGCTTGTTTTTTCAGCGAGTCAGTCGTGATACCACAAACAAACTACTTTTTAATTTGGCCTTAAAAGGAAATCTGTTGTTATTTGAGAGCGACAATATTTTGGCTATCAAAAACAGAATCAATAGCAGAATCTCTGGTAGAGATTTTTGATCCATTGCCACATTTCTGCACATTATGAACCTGTCTGTTGATCTCGTACACAGGATGTTGTAGAGATTGGAGACCAAACAACAGATGGTATTATGGACCTGTCTGCTATAGAGGTATGTACACATTGGTTTGAATTAGTTTAGCTATGTGTCCAGTATTCAGCAATGTTTCTGTGCTAGATATTTCAGACGGATCTGTAAATCTGTGCTAGATATTTCAGACGGATCTGTAAATATTTTCAAGTACTATAATATTTTTGTGAAAAAATTTGAACTAGATTACTGGGGGGGGGGGGCATGAGACGTGCTCTGACGCATTGGAAAATACCACAGCTTGTGCCTATGATATTAGTAGTTGCGAACACTTTCGTAACCACAAGAATTCGTTCGTGTTTGAAGTTTTCTCTAATCACGTTGAAGGTTGAGTTACTTCTGCCCGGTACTGTAAATAGGAGTGAACCTTCTTATATTGTGGTAAATTGACTATTGTCTCGCGGCCTGTCCCATTCAAAAGTAGCTTGAACTCACGATCTGTCACTGATGTTCCAGGGCACGGAGCACCTCGACATAGATGCCATCAAACAGAAGACGTCTCTCAGGAAGAAAGGTTCCCTGGCTCTTCGGAGGAAGCCCTCAAGGAAAGGTGTACGCACTTCCCTATTGGCAACAACGGACAAATACCAGGACTCGACTGGTAAGAAAAGTCCCAGTCCAAGTAGTTTGGCATATTTGTTATTGACAGATGTAAACGAGCATGATTCGTTAAATAAAGTGACCATCGAAAGCATCATGGCCACAAAAAGAAATAACTACAGTGAAAACCTGGGAATACTGACATGTGGGTAAACTGACCAACCTCTAAATACTGACATTATCCATGGTCCTAATACTTACATTTATAGTATTTTGAACCTTGATAAACCAGAACCCTGTCAAAACTGACTATAATCTGGTCCCAAGTACATGAAGTAAGGTTGGTATACGCAGGTTTTACTGTAGCATACAGGAGAGCCTATCTCAATCATGTTGAATTATCCGATCAGATAATATAGTATTGCCCATAAAGTCTCGTCAGTTTGCATGCTTGAGGCAATTGCCATTTTAGTTTCGCGAAGTAAGCGACAGTTGAAGAAATAGTCTTGACCTCTAATTTGACTCCACGCTGATGTAAATGTGTTCTAAGAGTGTGCCATTGATTGGCTGGAGCTCCTCAATGTGTTGCTCAACCAAGACTGGGCAGGTAAGTTCTGATTGGCTCTCTAAATGATAATGTGGCCTTCACACTCAAGGCCAATTACCTGTACCTATGCATTATATTTGACTTGACGTATGAAGATGATTCTACTGGAAAATGTATAGTACTTCTTGACAAGATGCTTCACAAAATTTCAATGTTCCCAAATTCTTTTAAACTGTGGATGTATTTGAATGTACAGTAATCCCTCTAATATTCCAATCTCCCTATCAAAATTCAATCACTCCCAAAGTTGAAAACAAACTTCAATCAGTGGTTCTAATAAATTTGATCACCCTCTAAACTCATTGAAATAACAAAGAAATATTGGATTATATGCATGGTTTTGAATTATTTTGTCAACTTCATTTTCTAATAAATTTGATCACCCCCAGATTTTATGGTGGGAAATTTCACTTCCTTTGTGATTGAATTATTAAAGGGATTACTTAGTACATGTAGATTATAAATATACAGCGTGTGATATTCTAATGTAGAACCGAAGCCAGTACCAGAGCCAGAAGAGGAGCAGACCAATGGTCTAGGGAATGATGTACATGAGAAACATGACGAGGAAAAACCTGAAAACCCAGACAAACCCTCGCCGTCCCAGAGACCCAGCGTGTTACCCAGACAGGGGGTGGCTGGTAGAACTCCACCTAAAGGGCAGATACTTCTACCAGGCTTTGGAGAAATAGGTAAAGTGAAGGTAAGAATCAGAATTATTGCTGATATTATATCCTTCACCCTATCTGGCCTGGGTGATTTTGGAGTATCGCAGCCTGGGAGGAGGGGGGAAAGTGCCCTAAGGCTAGAGTGCTAAAACTTACGACACAGTATCTTTGGCTCAAGCTCTACCTGAAAATGTCAAAAAAAGATCCAAGATGACCACCATGCAGGTGTCACAGTGACGCCATCTTCTCGGCAGTCATTTTTTGGCTGTCTTTGGGCTGATTTTTCGGAAGTTTTATTTTCCGATTTTCCTCTCAAAAATGACCAAATAAAATAAAGATTAAATAGGTCTGCCGAAATGAAATACTTTCTTGTCCTTTTAGGCCAGAAACATGAAGAAATGAGCAGAAAAGACTGAAAACATGACTTTCCGAGAATCCACATGGCTGCCATTTTGAAATTACCCATGATCCTCTGCTGGGGGGATGTACAAATAGGCCCAGAATGACCCCAATATGATGAGCTTTAAATTCATGAAGATTCAGCTCCATTGGTTTTGTCATTTCGGAGCAGCAGAGAAAAGTTCACTGGGGAGAATGGGTGGGGGGAGTGGGTCACTATAATAAGTGACCCATAATCCGAGTACAGAGATAAGTTTTCTATGCTTGACTGCACACTACCAGGTCTAATGTGTAAGCAGCTAGAGAAATGACTCCCTCCCAAGAACTTTTCCCTTGTGATGCTCATAATCCTGGATGTAATGGGTCTAGCAAATTTTAAGAACTCACTCCATCATCCTAGTGTTGAGGGAATAAAAATATTGAAAAGCCAGAAGCTTGACTTGTTGACTCCAATATTATGTCCGACATGTCCGGAGGGTGTATCTGCTGATTAAAAATGCTGACAAAAGTTAGTTGATAATTATGCCCCCCCTCTAACTAGAGGGGGGGCATACAGCGATCGCTTTGTCCGTCCGTCTGTCCGTCCGAATTTCTTGTCCGCGCGATATCTCGGTTAATAATTGATGGACAGGATTGAAACTTGCATGGAATGTGGCCAGTGGCTCATAGTTGTGCAGCGTAGAGTTTTTTCCGAGTTCCGGTATCATTTTCAAGAGTTATGGCCCTTTTTCTGAAATCTCTGTGAATGGGACTTGTCCGGGCCGGATCTTGGTTAATATTGTATGAACAAGTATGAAATTTGCATGACATGTGGTCAGTGCCCCACAGTTGTGCAGCGTAAAGTTTCTGCGCGTTCCGCCTATATTTTCAAGAGTTATGGCCCTTTGTTCCTGAAATCTCCATGAATTGGGACTTGTCCGGGCTGGATCTTGGTTAATATTGTATGGACAATTATGAAATTTGCAGGGTATGTGGTCAGTGCCCTGTAGTTGTGCAGCGTGAAGTTTCTTCGCGTTTCGCATATATTTTCAAGAGTTATGGCCCTTTGTTCATCAAGTCTTTGTGAATTTGGACTTGTCCAGGCTGGATCTCGGTTAATATTGTATGGACAAGTATGGAATTTGCAGGATATGTGGTGAGTGCCCTGTAGTTGTGCAGTGTGAAGTTTCTCCGCGTTTCGCGTATATTTCAAGAGTTATGGCCCTTTTGTTCTTGAAATCTTTGTGAATTGGGACTTGTCCGGGCTGGATCTCGGTTAATATTGTATGGACGATTATGGAATTTGCATGATATGTGGTCAGTACCCGATAGGTGTGCAGCGTGAAGTTTCTCTGCTTTCGGTTATATTTTCAAGAGTTATGGCCTTTTGTTCATCAAACCTAAATGAATGGGATATATTTATTTGTCCAAAGCACATTCCAAAGTAGATCACATAGGTCCTGAAGTATGAAATTGCCCCAAAAAGAGTGAATTGGATGCAAAATTCAAAGTTCACGATCTCTTCATAATTTCACCACAATATACTCCCAAGGAATGTAGGTCTCATAACCAGGTCACATTTTTGAATTTGGCGAAAGTCCTGGGTGGAATATGTACATGTATTATGCGAGGCATGTCGAAAAAAAGTGACTGAAACAAAATTTTTATAATTAGCCAAATTAGGCCTCCACAGACCAATACAAAACAGAACAATGGTGGAGCAGTGTCGGATTAAAGCGGAAGGGGGGCATACAATTGAGCAATCTCTGATTGCTTCCTTGCTGCGTTTGTACTCTGTTGGTGCTATATGAATTCATACTGATTAAATGTAAAGACCAGGTTCCTCATTAAGTAGTACTTTCCTTTCACATAAAATATGCGATATGATGTGTGAATACACCCATAATACTTGTGTTCTCAATTCTTTGATAATTTGCTTGTTTTTTCAGCTTC
The DNA here is from genome assembly GCA_036873755.1 of Hanleya hanleyi. Classification (NCBI taxonomy): domain Eukaryota; kingdom Metazoa; phylum Mollusca; class Polyplacophora; order Lepidopleurida; family Hanleyidae; genus Hanleya; species Hanleya hanleyi. The sequence continues at coordinate 11,966 of JAVTVY010052817.1, read as the reverse complement.
GTAGTAGTCCAGTCAAGCCACCTAGCAGCACGGTGTCATCGGAGCCCTCCCAGACCTCAGCTGTCCGCCTGACAACACCACTCCGTACCCCACGACAAGGCCCCATGCAGACCAGCCCATCATTATCGAGAACCAGTCCTTTACAAACCAGGGCCAGTATTGGCTCACCCTTATCGAAACCCTCGCCCTTATCGAAACCGTCACTTCGTCCCAAACCCAGTCTGACAGCAAAACCCAAATTTGACAGTAAGGAAGACCGGCCATGGCAGCCATCTTGGTTGAGAGAACCGAAACAGGCTAAATTAAGTCCTGCCTCAGATGGATTGAGTACTAAACTTCAGCAAGAACAAGAGCCCGAGAAACCAGCCTGGATGAAATCTGCCATGGAGAAAAGAAAGAAGGCATCTGAACTGTTGGGAAAAGGTTTGAATAGTCATTAGTGAATTATGCTAAGTCAAGAATCCTGAATGCCTGGAGATAAAATGTGTGACACCTTATCTGTTATTGCTGAATTAGACTGCAATAAATAAACTCACCAAATGAGTTATATGTTGTCTCAAGGGAATTAGAATTTAGTGAACATGTTGAACTTCCAACTGAATTATTTACTTAAATGAAGTATGTTAACCTTCAAATATTCTTGCTCCTAAAGTATTCTTCTGACATTATTTACTATATATTGATCATGTTGTTAGCCTGGAGGAAATCATCCAGCTGTTGAGAGCTGTTGAACGTGAGATTAAATTTAATTCTCTCTCTCAATTAATGTTTACAGAAACTCGGATTGGCTGGATTTTCTTTTAATTGTCTCTGCAGGCGAATCAAAATCCCAGATTTCAATTTGAAAATTTGAATTCACCAATCAAATGCTTTAAAACTGGAAGATATCCCATGATGCACTGTTGTTTCTATTAGTGGTGAAATGCGAATGTTTTAAGATTCTTCTTTTTACATTTTATTTTGGTTGAATATTGATAGAAATATCAGTCTGCCTGCTTCGATTGGTTTAATTTGAAGTAGTTTGTCTGCCAGAAACTCCTAAGAAGTTGCTTCCCCAAGCCCAACTGTTTTCCGTTTTGCTGGTATCACTTATCTTTCCTTGTTTGTGATGTCACATCAGACCAGCCTCCCGAAGACTGAACATTACAGGTATTGACATCCGTTCAGGTGGTCTGATATGACGTCACAAACCAGTGTCAAACGAGGGCAGATACTAAAGTAATGCTGATTTCATTTCTGAAATTGGCTTGAAATACCACTTTGGAGCATTTTTGTAAAGCTACTAGGGGACAAAATACTTCAAATAAAACCAAAATAAGTAAAGATGATAGTTCCAACATTTACTAACCCTTGAAGCACATTAAACTGGAAATATGAAAACCTTTGCATTTCACTTTTAAAGGTTCTACGAAATACCCCCTGCACACTTTTCATGAAAACATACAGAGAAGCTGTGTAAAGAGCAAGTTGACAGTTTTTTTAACACAATAAAACGGATGTGGTCAAAAACGTATTAAAGCCGTAAACTCTGACCCGTGATGTCAGAGTCTGATTACGAGAAGGTATTATGTTGACTAGTCAGTTGTGACCAACATCCTGCTGTGATGTACGTTGCATAACAATTGGGTATGACTACATCATCATGAGGTCAACAAAGGCATTACAGTAATTTCCCTAATAATTTGCGATGCAGTGATGAAACTCGCAACTTCAAAATTTGGCTACTTTCGAATTATTTGTCGCGCTAATTGCAGAAAAAAACGCTTGTGTTCGAATTGTATGTTACGCTGATTTTCATTGAATCCAAAATGGCGGACCGCTTCATCGTGATCGTTGTGATCGTTGTGATCTATTGATAACCCTGTATTATGTTTGATATCTCTATCATAGTTCATTTAAAAGACTCTGGGCCATCCTTAAAAATATGTCAGTTGGGCGTAACCCGCCCGCCCCATCGAAAAGCTACCGACCCAAAAGTTTTTATCAACCTTCTGTCGCCGTAAATGTTTTTGTTTTTTTCTTCAACTTCAAGCAGTCACTGTGTAGTTGTTATTATCATTAAATTGCATAGGTCGTGAATTTGGCCACCAGAGTTGCAAGTTTTAAGAATGAAATACAAAGAAAATATATGAGAGACATCATGCAGATCTGAAGAAATGAATAATGGCTCCCTCGACATAGGAGTTGTGCACAAACTAACTATTTTGCCGAAGCCCTGACAGGGAGAAGCAGAGGGAAACATTTATATCTTTGTCCTTCCATACATCTGTTTATTAAAGAAAATGAGACATCAAAAATATCATTCAAATTGTCGTTAAATTATTTTCTATTGATCGAGTAGGTGCCTCAAAATGGCCAGTTGACAGGCATTGTCGCCTCCAACCTCATGCTAATGACAACCCGGTTAGTGACTTCTGATCATAGTTCTATGATATGGAGAATTCGCAACAACAAAAACTGAACTTTTGTATTTTATTTCTGTGTCAACGCGTATCGTTCGTCACGATTTAGTTGTACAGAAATCATTCTGAGTAACAAATTATTCTTAGTAACATATTCACTTTACTTTCAGCGGCACGAACTCTATGATGAAAACGGGAGTGTTCGAATTTATTGTTTCACGGGTATATTGAAAATGCTCCTGTTTTCGTTTTATTAGGATGGAAAAAATCACGACGGGAAAAATCGGCCGTTTTCAAATTAAATTTGGAAGGTGAATTATTAGGGAAATTACCGTATGTTTTAGCTTTGTGACGACCTCTGACATTTCCAAACAAGCGTGGTAGTGGAGGGTTTCCAGTTTGTTTTTTATAAACTTTGACCATTCCTAGAAGCAGTAAACCGCTATTAGATGTCAAATATAACCTCTTACAACAGTTTATCATAAAAAAATTATGAGGTGTGGGGACCGTTCGGTAGAACCTAGAAAATTCATTCTGACGGTTTTATTTTCATTATCCCAGATAGTCCTAATAACAAAGAGAACAGTTCACCTTCACCGTCGATGGCTGAATACAAGTCCAGACGATCGCCCCTGTCTCCAGAAACTAAGGACCAATCAGAGACCAGATTGAATAGAATTAATGATCTCCACACACAGAAAAGCTCCACGAGTCTACTTGCCAGCAATACTTCATCCTCGGAACACGTTATCCAGAAAAATTTGACAAAAACGCCCAGAGACAGATCTTCATCGGATATTTCCATACAGAAGCGTGAGGATTCATTGAAGGAGAGTTTATCTCTGAAACTGGACAGTAGTAATGGGCATTCGTCAGAGGATTTGTTGGGTGGAAGTCCTCCACAGAAAGAAATCAAGGAGGATGTGGTGTTAAGAAGGTATCAGATTGCTTTTACATGGTTTACATGTAGCAAGAGAGACGGACAGTTTCATTAAAAAACCCATCAGTGCTGTACACTCACAGGCTGGTTGACTTGTGGAATTCATAGATTCTCTAATTAGCTAATGGAAAAAAAATTGGGTTGCGCAATGGGATCTTTCTTGCGGAAAGTATTAAAATGGAGTTAGGAGTTGGGGTATGAGGTTAATTTTGCCGTGCTCTCTATGATGGGGTAAATTTTGGTCGGGGAATGTGAACAGGTGAAGAATTTCTGATGTGAATGTCCTCAAATTTCTCCAAATACGACATGTTTCTGGATATCTTAGTACAATTTAGCTGTATGACTCCTCTCACTGGTAATTCAAGTTGACTATGAAGTATTAATTTTAATCGCTTACTTTTCAGACCAAAAGTCACAGGAAAACCAGGTGAGTTTTACTCCTACATGGCAAACAACTTCACTCTCGTACATATTGATATCCATTGATTTTAAGGAAGCTTACTCTCAAATTTCTGAACATAGCACCTTCAGCTGAGTTCTCCTAATGTACATGTATTCATTGAATAAAACAAATTTCTAGCTTCAGACAATGCCATGAGGTTTTGAAATATTTTATGATTCCTCAACCACCCGTTTTTTGGGGCTAGGAGGCTGAACTTACCAGACTATACCATTGAGTCAAGCTAGAGCTACCAGAAAATGTAAAAAACTATCCAAGATGGCCGCCCTGATAATGTCAAATCACCCTGAATCAATTTTTTTGTGCTCATTATGCCCCTCCTCTAATTAGAGGGGGGGCATATAGCGATTGCTTTGTCCGTCCGTCTGTCCATCCATCCGTCTTGCTGTCCGTTTGTCCGTCCGAATTTCTTGTCCGCGCGATATCTCGGTTAATAACTGATGGACAGGATTGAAACTTCCATGGAATGTGGCCAGTACCTCGTAGTTGTGCAGCGTAGACTTTTTTCCGAGTTCCGGTATAATTTTCAAGAGTTATGGCCCTTTTTCTGAAATCTCTGTGAATGGGACTTGTCCGGGCTGGTTCTTGGTTAATATTGTATGGACGAGTATGAAATTTGCATGATATGTGGTCAGTGCCCCACAGTTGTGCAGCGTAAAGTTTCTCCCCGTTTCGCTTATATTTTCAAGAGTTGTGGCCCTTTGTTCTTGAAATCTCCGTGAATTGGGACTTGTCCGGCCTGGATCTTGGTTAATATTGTATGGACAATTATGAAATTTGCAGGGTATGTGGTTTGTGCCCTGTAGTTGTGCAGCGTGAAGTTTCTCCGCGTTTCGCATATATTTTCAAGAGTTATGGCCCTTTGTTCATCAAGTCTTTGTGAATTGGGACTTGTCAGGGCTGGATCTCGGTTAATATTGTATGGACAAGTATGGAATTTGCAAGATATGTGGTGAGTGCCCTGTAGTGGTGCAGTGTGAAGTTTCTCCATGTTTCGCGTATATTTTCAAGAGTTATGGCCCTTTTGTTCTTGAAATCTTTGTGAATTGGGACTTGTCCGGGCTGGATCTCGGTTAATATTGTATGGACAAGTATGGAATTTGCATGATATGTGGTCAATGCAATTGAGCAATCTCTGATTGCTTCCTTGCTGTGTTATGTTAGAGAATGATTATTATAGATTTAATAAACACGCGACTGGCTGCATGAGCTCCGGTTCGTCAATGGGGAGCTTTGCTATCTCTTTAACCCAGAAAATATTTTTCGACATGAAGATGCCAATATTATCATAATTGTAAGCTTCTTGGTCCTTTCTTGGAATGGTAGGAATATTTGATCCGTATCATATTTACGCCAGTTATCAATAGTTAAAAAACCTGTCCCAGGTTAAAGAGATAGTTGTGATTTCATCAGAATGAAATGGAGCTCACGCGGTGACACCGGTCATCACAATCGATTGAAGATAGCATTGTCCAAGCATCTTTGTGGAAAAGGCGGATTGGCTACCATATATACATCTCCGCTATGTCATTTCTGGAAAGGTTTTTATTTTGGCAATATATTTTTTTTCTTCTTCTTCTTGAAAGAAAAGAGATATAAATTTTTTTTGTACAGATTATAAACAGCATTTTATAGTGCGATATAGATTCAGGATTTCATTTCATTTTGGAATGATACATGAACTGTTATCTTGTTCAGAATATGTGCCCAGCTGGTCAAGTCCTAGAGGAACTGACAACAAACAGAAGGTGGTATTAGGAGGTAACATTAGTCCTAGAGACGAGACTGGGATGGACCTGCCCAAATGGAAGAGAGATTTACTGGAGAAGAACAGACAGAAAAGAGAGTCTGGGATTTTCTCCTCTCCACAGGTACTTATTCCATCTTATTGAACATACAGTGAAACCTGTGTAAACCGACCACACTTGAGACCAGATTATAGTGTCGGTTTTGACAGGGTTTTGGTTTATCAAGGTTCAAAATACCTTAAATTCAAGTATTGGGACCCAGGATAATGCTGGTATTGAGAGATTGGTCGGTTAACCTAGGTGTCCGTATTCACAGGTTTCACTGTGATTCATATGAGATACATTATTTATACATGCATGTTATCGATAATCCACAGTGAATGGATGTTCTAAGCCTCTGTTGGCTCATCAGTACAATGTAGGAATCATTAAGTTCTCCACTGGCACAAATCTGCTCAACAACAGGCCTTCAAGTGCCTCCTATATTTCCTATATTTTCCTATATTTTTGAGTCATTCCTATATTTTCCTATATTGAACTCAAAACCTCCTATATTTCCTATATTTTGACTCTTTCTCATGAAAACTTTCACCAAATCTCTGAAAAGAGTCAAACTGGCATGAGGAAATTCATTTGAGAATTTTTTTTTGGCCTCGCTTCGCTCGGCGTATATGAAAAATTTTAATCTCATTGTTGAACCAAGCAGCAGAACGTGTCTCCTCAATCTCCACCACTATGACCACATTCAATGGAAATAATTTGATTAAACACCAGAAAACTACCAAGTTTGGAACATACAATGTAGTACAGACCTGTCTTAGACTCCTATTATTTCCTATATTTTATTTAGAAAATTCCTATATTTCTCCTATATTTTGGCAAATTTCCTCCTATTTTTAGCTCATCTGGGCCGAAGGCCCGATGGGCTTATGTCATGGCCTGACTGTCCGTCGTCCGTCGTCCGTCGTGCGTCGTCCGTCGTGCGTCGTGCGTCGTGCGTCGTCCGTAAACATCTTCTTCTCTGAAACCGCTTGGCCGATTAAGCTGAAACTTGGCATGCATGTTCCCCCCAATGAGTACACCAGAATTTGTTCATGCCGTGTCGATACGATTTTAAATATGGCCGCCATGGCGGCCATCTTGAATTTGCCATTGAAACATTGTTATCGCGATTTCTCAGGAACTACTGCATAGATCTTTCTCAAATTTAGTACACAGGTTCCCCTTTTGGTCTAGTTGTGCAAGATACCTGTTGTGGCCTGATTCACAAATCCAATATGGCCACCAGGCGGCCATCTTGGATTTCCCCATGAAACATTGTTATTGCAATTTCTCAGGAACTACTTTGTGGATCTTCCTCAAATTTGGTACACAGGTTCCCCTTGGGGTCTAGTTGTGCAAGATACCTTTTCTGCTCTGATTCGAACATCCAATATGGCCACCAGGCAGCCATCTTGGATTTCCCTATGAAACTTCGTTATCGTGATTTATGAGGAAGTACTGCATGGATCTTTCTCAAATTTGATACACAGGTTCCCCTTAGTGTCTAGTTGTGCAAGATACTTTTGTGGTCTGATTCAGAAATCCAATATGGCCACCAGGCGGCCATCTTGGATTTCGAGATGAAACATTGTTATCTCGATTTCTCAGGAAGTACTGCATGGGTCTTTCTCAAATTTGGTACAGAGGTTCCCCTTGGGGTCTAGTTGTGCAAGATACAATTTGTGGTCTGATTGAAAAATCCAATATGGCCACAAGGCGGCCATCTTGAATTTGCCAGTGAAGTCTTGTCATCATTATTTTTCGTTAACTACTGCATGGATCTTTCTCAAATTTGGTACACAGGTTCCTCTTGGGGGTCTAGTTGTGCAAGATACCTTTTCTGCTCTGATTCGAACATCCAATATGGCCACCAGGCGGCCATCTTGGATTTCCCTATGAAACTTCGTTATCGTGATTTATCAGGAAGAGCCGCATGGATCTTTCTCAAATTTGATACGCAGGTTCCCCTTGGGGTCTAGTTGCGCAAGATACAATTTGCGGTCTGATTGAAAAATCCAATATGACCACCAGGTGGCCATCTTGGATTTCCAGATGAAACATTATCGCGATTTCTCAGGAACTACTGCATGGATCGTTCTCAAATTTGGTACAGATCTAGAGGTTCCCCTTGGGGTCTAGTTGCGCAAGATACAATTTGTAGTCTGATTGAAAAATCCAATATGGCCACCAGGCGGCCATCTTGGATTTCCAGATGAAACATTGTTATCGTGATTTCTCAGGAACTACTGCATGGATCTTTCTCAAATTTGGTACAGAGGTTGCCCTTGGGGTCTAGCTGTGCAGGATACCATATATGGTCTGATTGAAAAATTCAATATGGCCACCATCTTGGATTTCCCCATGAAATTTTGTTATCGTGAATTCTTAGGATATTACTGCATGGATGTTGATACACAGGTTCCCCTTGTGATCCAGTTGTGCAAGATACCTTTTTTTGGTTCATTTCGAAAATCCAATATTGCCGCATCTTGAATTTCCCATGAAACTTTATCATAAAATCTCAGGAAATAACTGCATGGATCATTTTATAGTGTTCAGGGTGGACAACACAAGTTAGAAACTCATCTATTGCAGTTCTTTAGTAAAAATTTCTCACAGCTACTTTTTCCAGTTACAGACAGATGACCTACAGTGCCGTGGCACTATCTTTTACATCTTCGCAGACAGATGGGGGTATGTCTTGGTTAGGCCATACCTCACCAGAGATTACTTTCATTGGAAAAATGTCCTGTTACATCTCATTGCCATCGTAACAACCCAGTCGCACATATTTTGTACTCGACATGTCTCCCCCTGGTGCATATACCCACAAAATATTGGAATCGCAGGTTAAAACTGTCCCATGTACTGTCCGGACACGAAGTGGACAGACGGACGAACGACTGCAATCACATAATAAAAATTGGTTCTGGTTATTGCTTATACAGCTTACTGACAATCACACATTATATTTTGGTATAATTGCCTTTATTCCATAACCTCCAATTACAATCATGAATTTACAGCTTGACCTCCTGTGAAATCGACTATGTTGTCATTTTGTTCAGGGGAGACAACGCAAGTTAGAAACTCATCTATTGCAGTTCTTCAGTAAAAATTTCTCGAAGCCACTTTCTCCAGTTATAGCCAGATGAGCGCTACAGTGCCGTGGCACTATCTTTTCTCCTATATTTTCACTGTGAGCCACTTGCAGGCCTGCAACAATTCCTCTGGCTGGAAAGGTTTGAGATTATGTCCTGATCACTACCCAGATTATATGACAGAACAATATCCCTAGTCTTAGGATTCTCCGTTCTCACACAAATAACAATTTGAAAATTCCCCTTCCACGTTTTGAACTATTCAAAACGTCTCTGTCATGCTCTGGTTCAGTTTTGTGGAATTCACTAAAACCAGAATGCCGTAGTGCTCCCAATGTTTGATTAGTACTATTTTCTTTGACTGGATATATGTCTCTGAATATTCTTGTCTATTGATGCTGATCGTGTGCATGTGTGTGTGTGCGAGGGCCTTGAGAAAGATCAGCTTGCAGCTGACTGAGTATTGTACCACCCTCTTGAAATAAAGCTTATTATTATTAATAATAAATGTAGTGGATTTTATAGATTTTGGCTGTGGATGAGATATAGAAGCAAAAGGAGTAATGGGTAATCAGAGTTGTCATTAGTATATGGTAGGAGACCAAATTGCCTGTCTACTTCCACATTTCAGCTGCCCAATCTGATCAATGGTTATTTTGCATGAATTGAGCCTCCTACTTCTCAGTATGGCCGGACACTGAAATACTTGATGAGAACCCTGGGTTATGGGCCTTATGCAGATCCCAGCATTTTCCAATATGACAGATGAAAGGTTCAGAACAAAGGGTGAAAAAAGCAGAAGAGAAACATTTAAGATTTCAAATTTCCAGTATAATCTATAGTAACGTACATGTCATCATATCTGAAAAGATTCAAGTTCATATAATTATGGCTAGAAACATTTTTTTTCAACCTGCTGACATATTTCTCCATATGGTTTGGTTTATATACTGATGTGAGTACGGCATATCACGTTGGACACAGCAGTTCTCGTAAGATCACCGAAGTTAAGCAGTGTTGTGCCCACTCAATACTTGGATGGGTGACCGGGTGCTGTACTGGCTGGTCTGATCAGTGTCCAGGATAATAGGAACTGTGAGCACTCTCGTGTTCTGGCACCGTCGTGATATAACTGAAACATAGTTGAAAACAAAGTTAAATCCTACTCACTCACCCCATATATTGGTGTGTTTGGGGTTTCCTCTTTGGCCTTGATCTTTTGTCAAGTTTTGTGTAAGAGTTGTCTCCCATCTGTTGGGTGATTAGTTGTTTGATGACGTGTGCGAGGCTTCAGTTTCCCATATGTGCCATTGCTGAGTTATCCACCACTGTTAGCAAATATTTCCCAAGTCCCAAAGCACCTCCATGTGTCCCCTCACCTCCAAAAACAGGAGCTCATCATATCTTTGAACTATGCTTACAGACACCCCCAGCTAAAGAGGAGTCTGGTAGTGATGCCTCAACCCCAAGCTGGCAGAAGGAATTGCAGAAGAGAAGACGATCATCAATTAAAAAAGGTATGGGCATACGATTACTGTCACTTCCTCTCAATCATGGGGGTTTGACCCGGGTTAAGTTGTCTCAGTCACGGGGTTTGGATGCTTTCGAGATATAGCGGGTCCTTCCTCAAGTTCTGCTTCCCTCCTTTACCCACAATATTAGGGAAAAAATAATGCCACCTAGCATGTGAATCCAGAGTGTCCAGTTATCTCCTCCTGCCTGTCTCTTGTGAGGGACCAATCGGACAAGCCAGAACAAACCTCCACCACCATCGAGCCAGATGATATAACAAAGGAGTGGAGCATGGTGTAAAGATGGGTTAACGGTGAAACCCATTCTTCAAATCACCATCCATGCACATCCTCATTACCCATTAGAGTAAGTTACAGGATGGTCATTTTTTTGTAGAAATTATCTGGTTTTGAAGTAAAACTGAACTAAGATCATCAAGACAGCTGGAGAGTTGCGCCATGAATTTTTTTTTTGCATCGCTGGTCTCCCTTTGATCGCAGAGCATTGTGATATAAAAGTGAATTACTCTCTCATATTTAGCACTGTATAAAAATGTACCATGGTGTATCATGAAAAATACTGTCCTATATCCATGGTACATCCATGATACAGTATGCCTGCAGGACCGTAGCCAGGAATTACTGAGAGGTGATTCGCCTTCACTTCAAAAGGGCACATCAGGGGGTTCGGTGTATGGGAAAAGGGGCAAATAGGGGGTTCGCTTCAGTTTGAAAAAGGCATTTATATGAGAAAAATATATAATATTTCCGAGAGGGGGGTTCGCCCGAACCCAGAAAACCCCCCTTGCCTACAGGCCTTTCCTGTATCATGGCATATCCACGGTATGGTATGTTTGTCTCATAGTATATATGTATCACAAATTGTTTCTCCTCTAACAGAACCAGTCATAAATGAACCTTCACAGTCCACACAGCCTGAGTGGATGAGGAAGGCTGCAGAGCGTCAAGCACGATTTGCCAGTAAGTTCTCCATCACTTCATGACTTGGATGAGCAAACAAATAGAGTTGATTTACATTCCAAGAATTAAATCCAATTTGACCAGAGACAGAGTATATTAACTAGATTACCTCCACAAAGGCTAATAGTTCTGTTTCACTGTTGAAATGGTTACTCGGTTTGGCATAATGCCAGCCACTGACCTAATATGCATATGAAATCATTTTTGAGAGAGAAAGAATAAATTGCTCATCAAGATGATTCGAATCCTTGAATCCACCAGCTATCCACACCAATTCTCTTGTGACGGCTCTGTGATGGCATTTGTATTACACCACCGTGGGTTGTCTCTGTGATATCAACCTTCTCTCTTGGTGTTTCATTATACGCCAATAAAAAATTATGCCGTACTGGTACCAACTAATCACTTCCGAATAAATCCAGTTGAGCACAATACAAGAAGAGAAAAGGTTGATCATCACAGAGACAATCCACTGGTGTATGAGCCATCATAGCTCAGTCGATAGCGCATTAGCACATCAGACCGGGATCATGAGTTTGAATCTCGCTATTGAAGTAGCAGGAACACAACTGGACTGGGTGGTACTTAGTTGGTTCGTCGTGATATAGCTGAAATATTGTTGAAAGCGACGTTGAATTCTATTCACTCACTCACTCGAATCTCGCTAATGATCAATTATTTCTCTCTCAAAAATAGTTTCATATATTTTACTGTTCAAATTTTACTATTTGCTGCATTCTCCTTACGAATATTTTTATGGGGTGAACATGTCTTTTGGTCT
>JAVTVY010052816.1:0-25017 GCA_036873755.1 Hanleya hanleyi | reverse complement strand
TATTATGTAGGTTAAAATTGAAGTTTACTATCAATGCTTTGAGTCAATCATGGTCAAGTAAAACAAGTGATCTGATAGGTCAAAATTCACAGAATGTGCTGTGCTGATTGGCTGAAATTTATAGCGTCATTTTCCATGAACATGATTCATTCCTATGTGTAAGATAGAGATACCTGTGATTTTTAATAGTGAGGATACCATATTGAGAAGTCCACCCCGAGCGAGAACAAAAGAATGGCTGTTCCCTCCCTCCGCTGACTGACTGGGGGCAAGATTTGTATGTTTAACATCGCCGAAAATTCGTTCTGATGAATAAAATTTTTGTATGTTTTGTGAAATGAATATATGTGAGAAACAGCGGCCAGGAATATTTAGTTTTATATTTACGGAGATTTTTCCATATTTCTCAATGTTAACTTAATGTGAGCTTGCCCCCAGTGCGGCGGGAGGAATAGTTGCTGTGACAAGGTGTGGACTTGCTGAATCCATGGCAATAGAACTTACGGCTATGTGAGCTGCTATGTATGGATTCTTTGTGACTTCCGTTGCTGAGGGTCTATCTGCAGGGTCTTTGGCAAGCATCCTGTGAAAATATAACAGTCAAGCAATAAGAGGTCACATCCAATCGATCAAGACGGTTTCTCAATAAACAAGTAAAACCGATAAATATCTCGTCTCGAAGGGTCCCGGTTTATCTCTATCGATTGTTGTCCCGGTTTACTACCGGTTTTCTCTCGAAGCACAAGTCCATCTCGATCCCCCTCGAAATAATTCGACTTGCTTCGAGAATGTAATCGAGAAGCCTTCATACATGTATGCTCATCATAAATACTCTTTTCTGTGGCTGGATTAATCTCGATGAGTACTTATGCATTAAAACACAGATAATATATTAGATTAAACATGAATCATTTAATGTTATTTTGTTATTTCATCTAGAGATCTGTAGTTACATATATTTGCTCTGACAATGCAATTTCTCTAAACGTTATCTTTATAGACTTTTATTGAAATAAATATTTGATAGAATCTTGACTTGAAAATTATATAGTACCACATTCGTCAGAGATTTTTCAGGTATTCAATTATACAGTGGCATTGAAGTCCACAAGAGGGGCTGGCAATTTACTGGAAACCGGGGAATATAAATATAAACCCTCGGTCAAAGTGTTTGAGCATTCCCTACAGACAGGACGTGATATACAGTGTAGCTGATAGTAAAATTATATGTGATTGTTGGTCTGAAGCGTGATTGCACTCTGAAATGGGCGATTAATTACTTTTATTATTGATGTTATTATCTCCACAAGTGATATCAGCAAGAAATAATGGAACGCCAATATATTATTAAGCCCGACAAAAGTATGGTTTCAGTTTTTTTTTTCTTTCAAAGAAATTAGCCCCTGTTGTTTGAAGCTGAAGATTTTTCAGACCGACTGTGGTGCGAATTATCAACACCCTTAGTTCCGATTGTCAGTATTTCCGCTAACCATGCAAGCTTATATCAGAAACATGCAGCTTCGCAAAAAGATCGAGCCCTTCAGGGTGGCACATCATTTGAGGTTGCACATCATTGGCAATGCATCATTTAAAATAACAATACATTTATTAAGAAATATGATTTCTATATTAGTGATGTTGAGGTTGGATTGAAGGAGGAACTATATTATATAACTTCCAATAAAGATTACATTTTTTTTCGAAAGTAAGCTTACACATCCCATTGCATAGATCTGATAAATACATGTACATGTATAGTTAGGAACAATAGGTGTGCAATTTGGAGCACGTTCTTGGTGTAACTTTGTGGATCAGATGATATGTGAACAAACGAAGCTAATAACAATGCAATAGTTGGAGTAAATCTATCATTTCCAATATGCAATAGGACACCAGCACTGTGGTAAACCCTCACATTTGTATGCAAATAAAAGAATGAACAATGACAACTGTGTCCAATCATACTGTAATGCTCCATAATAATGTGCACTGGTAAAGACGGAGACATCACAAACTGATTCAAACTCAGTTTTGATTAATATAGTAAGTTAAATGTGTGGACACACATATGGTTGTGCAAAAGCTTTAGGGTCAACCAGAATTTGATAGCAAAATTAAGGAAATGGTGTCCTTCATTTAAGGTGACACGAAATTAACATGAAGCTGCGCTATCGAAACCCCTCGGCTCTGAACCCCAGCTATTATAATGTAAGGGTGTCTCTACCAATTGATTGGCTTGTGGGAAGAAATATTTACCCCTGGTATTGTAAGTGTACTTTCTTTGAAAAAAAAAAAAAGTTTTCCTCCCCTTAAATTAATTTGTTTCTGGAATAAATACATACACTATAGATATACATTTGTCATATCTTGGTAAACACAACTAAAATTGCTGAAATGGAAATCATTAGAAGAGAGCCAAATTTGGGGAAACATTTAAGCAGTGGGAATATAAAATGACGTGTGGCAACTAAAAAGTGTTGTTAGGCTAGGTTGTTAGCAAAACAAAAAAGTAAAACTACAAATCATGTTGTGAATAAATTTTGTTTATTATAATTACTGATAAAAAAACTTGTTAGTGGAACAAGATGAGTGAATCATATTAGTAGAATAAGATCAATCAGGTGGGGGAATGGTTAGCAGTCCATTTTTTGGGAGCGATAGGCATCTAGTGTCATTTTCAAAACAGATTTGCAGGCATTCTTCGCATTGTGTAAGAGAATAAATCAATAAATCAGTCATCCAATCAATAAATAAATGTGATAGTATACAAACATGATATAGAAATTATATGCAAACTTAACATCGGAATTAGTGGATTTTATTAGACAAGGGGCATAACTCTGCAAAATACTTTCTGACACGACTCATTTTCGATAGGCATCTAGTTCAGGTCAAGAGAAACAACTGTATCATGTTAGGATGTTGTATATGGAACGGTTCTGAAATTATCACAATAACAAATCATAAATGGATTTTTATTTGCAAAAAGGGGCATAACTCTGCAAAATATTGTCCGAGATGACTCATTTTCGATAGGCTTCTGATTTACGTGAAGATAAATAGATGTAACAAGTTTGGTTGCCATGCATGAAACGGTTCTGTAGATATCGCGGCAATGGACGTACGGACGGACGGACAGCCGTACATGATGACGACAATACCCCTAGGCCAAAGTTGGCCGAGGGGTAAAAACTAACAGGGGTTCGGTACTGCGGGATTCCCCCGCCAGTTATTTTGATATTGTACTTCTGAAATAAAATAATGTCACCAAACTATTAGTAAATACTATAACGGAATATAGGTGATTTGGTATGTATGCCTGTATATACAATGTACACTGCATCTCTTGCCTAATAACGGGTTAGTATCACATATAAGAGATATAAAATTAGAAATTGAAATAGGAGGGTATGGAGTTGGGCAATGCATTGAATAAGTGTAGCATGATGTAAGCTTCAGGAAAATTTGAGGATATGGGATCGGGCGAAGCTTAGTTTAGGTGATGGATGGTGGGGCACAGTGCCCCGAGGGTGGGGACATGCTTCCATGGGTAGCGCATGGGTTGAATAAATGTAGGATCATGTAAGCTGTGGGAAAATATGATGGTATGGGGTCGGGCAATGCTTGGTTTAGAAGATATAGGGTGTGGTTTGGTGCCCCAGGAGTGGGGACATGCTTCCGGGGTTAGTGGATGGGTTGAATAAGTGTACAGGATGATCTGGGATCTCAAACTATATGAGGGTATGGGGTCGGTCAAAGCTTACTTTAGGAGATATAGGGTGGGGCTCAGTGCCCCAGGGGTGGGGACATGCTCCCCGAGGGTAGTGGATGGGTTCAATATGTGTAGCCCGATGTAAGCATTTGAAATAGATGAGAGTTTGGGGGGTCGGGCTGGCCTTAGTTTAGGAGACATAGGTGAGGCCGAGAAGCTGTGGACAGGAATTTTCTAAGTCCAAAACTTTAACATTTACTTGGTCCTTGGGTCCCAGGGGTGGGAACATGCTCCCCGAGGGTAATGGATGGGTTCAATATGTGTAGCCCGATGTAAGCATTTGGAATAGATGAGAGTTCGGGGGTGTCAGGCTGGCCTTAGTTTAGGAGACATAGGTGAGGCCGAGAAGCTGTGGACAGAAATTTTCCAAGTCCAAAACTTTTAACATTTACTTGGTCCTGGGGTCCCAGGGGTGGGGACATGCTCCCCGAGGGTAGTTGATGGGTTCAATATGTGTAGCCCGATGTAAGCATCTGAAATATGAGGGTTCGGTGGTCGGGCAGGCCTTAGGATCAAACTTTAACATTTACTTGGTGCTGAGGAAAAATTTTCTAAGTCCAAAACTTTAACATTTACTTGGTCCTGCAGATAGACAGACAGACAGACAGATAGACAGACAGACAGACGGACATCATTGTGGCACCTATATCGAGCTTTCCGCAGCTAAAGCTACGGGCTCGATAATAAACTGTGTTGACATAATCTCCTTATTTGAACTATATGACAAGATCATAGTAATTCTCTGATTGAATAATACCAAAGTATAAAACAAATTACAAACAGTTATTACACCGGTTAAACATTTCACAAAACCTTCATTTGCGGTTGAAATGATCCATGTTTGGTTCAAAATAATTTTATAGAAAAAATTTTTAGGCAGGCTTCCATATCAATAATATTCAGTATTCAGGTCCTATCCAGTTGATGTGTCATTTATTCCATGTCCGATACAATTATCGATGTGAGATATGAACATTCAATAATTTACATAGATAAATGAAACCTATTCTTTCAATGCGGGACTTGCACAATACAGGGTTCCGACCTCGGCCGCTAGCATCGCCTTTGTCTTTATTTCCGTTTTATCCCACTTCTATCGTCTGCTAGGCACAGCTGATTAGGCTGGCCGATCGTTTCGCTTGGACGCGTAGCGGGCGATAACTCTCCGTAATAACCACCGCCCAGCCGCCAGGATCGCGGCGAACGACATTTCAGGTTTATCGAGAAAAAGCAGCCGACATGGAAATAGATCTGAAAATAGCAGCTACTGCGTGTTTGCTTTAAGGTATCGTATGTGATTGATTTATATGATTTTAAGTTCAATACTTGATATAATCGATAGAAACATGTCGTAGTTTATTCCATTGTGCCGCCATATTTGTAAGCAATGGTGAAAGACAAATATGCCGAATATAAAACCGGCCCGCGGGATGATTGAAATAGTATCAACGTTTCCGTTGGAATTCCCGTAGGTAAGCAAACCCTATATGGCGAGATATCATACAGGTAGTTGTCATTTGAACTCCGCTAAAGTCAATAAATACCGCGACGTCGGCATTAGCTGACAATGGGTTTAAATGTGTATTCATGCCAGCATGCTGTACAAGAGAGCTCCAGCCGTTAGATCTCAGCGGGAATGGAGCTTTCAAAGCCGCTCTGAAAGACCAGCTCAGTGCCTAGCAGACGATAGAAGTGGGATAAAACGGAAATAAAGACAAAGGCGATCCTAGCGGCCGAGGCCGGAACCCTGTATTGTGCAAGTCCCGCATTGGATTCAGAATGTATCGGTTAAATGTTGAATAACATGGAAAACACCTCTTCAATAAAATGCGTTGTCAGGATTCTATTTTGGGCCACGATATGCATATTTGATGTGCTCCCCGACAATATGGTACCCACAGAACACTCTGGTTGACTACGAAGCAAGGAGCGGTCAAATTAGCGGTAACAAAACAGACATATAGAAACACCGGGACCCCCTTCGAGATAACCGATTAATTTAAAACCCATCTCGAAAACCAGGACGTATCGATCGAGACAGAACCAGGAGCAAACCGGGAGACGTCGCCAGGGGTCCCGGTTCTGCCCTCCTGGTTTCAGCTGAGAAATTTCTCCATCCATCTCGAAGGCATCGAGAAAGTGCCTCGATTAATTGAAAGTGACCCCTAAGTAAATAGTAAATAAGCATATATGTATTGATAATTAAAGAGCCGTGTCATCTGTAGCATAATGTATTCCCTTTTATTATGAAAACATGTGGGACTGTGTGAATTGCACTACTGAAAAGTGACATCTTTTATTACCCCGTCACCTGGCTGTTTTTTTTTGCTTGCTATGATCTGAAACACAACCGAGACAACCCAAGAATCACACTGTTCATTGTACCCACAACATCATATTATATGAATACATGTATATTAAGCTTTGATTAGCAAAACTAGAGTAAGTGAGTGAGTGTATAGGGTTTAACGTTGCTTTTTATTTTTTTTTCAGCTATATCACGACGGGGAAGGGAAGGGAAGGGAGGGAGGGGCAGGGGTACCTACTTGTAAAAGAGCAGGTCTAATGCTGCCATTTTATAGTGCTGTCCCACTGAAATATCATGCCATTGGCAGGCAAAACTAGACCCAATGGACTAGAATAACACAATACATGAATGTCCTCGCTGAATAACCACTGTTTAAAAATGAGAAGATCTATTCCATGAATGTTGGTGGTCTTAAAGCTTGATATGTTCAAACTTCTTCCATGAGGGGCAGTATCTCATGCATTTATGACAGAGTTGTCTCCCTTAGACCCTGCTGGAGGCTGTCATTACATGAATTTTCGAAAGAATCTGTATTGTTTTTCTTTTTATACCATACTGAGCCAGAAACACCGGAAGCACCTGTGACTTTAGCAACCAGAAACTGATAATTTAATATGAAGTGCAAGAAACAAACTTAAGAGTGTCATCGTCAAGAAAACTCTTTGATCTTTGCTGATTGTTAAATCAACTTAAAAACTGCATGACTATATCGACATCTACATTGGCTATTGACATGCAGATGTTAAAATACTCCACGGGAACAGCCGAATAGATCCTACCCTACTAATATTTCAGGACAAAGAGGCCCACGATTTGACTGGGTTCGCGCAAATGCCAGAAGATGGGGAATACATCAAAAACTATAGCAAAAAAAAAAAATTATAAGCGTACGAATACAATTTCATTAAAAAAATTGGTGGTTGAATGGATTAATGTGTGTTTGGTTATTAAATTAAACACAGTACTTACATGTGGAACACTTTTCCCAGCTCCTTAGGGTATTCAGAGGGCAGGTTAGGTAACTCTCCCTCTACTATTTTATACATCACTCCCATCAGGCTCTGACCATTGAATGCATGGTCCAGGGCACAGATTTCATATAATATACATCCTACCGACCTGAAATTCCAAGAATAATGGGGATCTGTAAAACATGTTTCGATGCATCAAAATTGTCCTTTGGATAAACAGAGTTGTGTCCCTCAGGGACACCATGTCGGCAAAGTTGAAACTACAAGTACCCATGCCCCTCCATGGAAGTAGCATCTAGGTAATTTACTTTCGTATCAAAAAAATTGCTATTCTCTGTTCGTAAATCGTGAGTTGAAAATGACCAGAGTGAAGAAATCTCATCGGGGAGTCCGAATATAGAAACGTGAAATACTTACAGACTATAAAAATATATTGGGTTTAAATAGCTGGGAAAATTTACAATGTTATCTTCTGTTCAAGGAGCATATAATTCAAGTGCAGGTTTGTGGAACACAATACAAAAGTAGTCTCTCCTGCCACCATCAGGTGGCCTCATCAATAGGTGAGAACCACACGGAAAGCTCAGATGTCTCAAGATAAATGTTTTTACATTTTCTCATGGCTGTATTTTTATTTTATTTTTTTAAATTATTTATTCAAGTCAAAATTATGCATATAATTAACCTAAGGATGAGTCAAACAGCAATGCATAGAAGCACTATTTTTACTGTTCATCCATAGAGTGAAGTGATTTATATTTGAAGAGAAAGTCTCCCAGAAGTACTTTTGTTGCATAAACATGGAACATGTATTATCGTTATTTTTTTGCCTTCCCGGTGTATGTGTGTGTGTGAGGGAAGGAGGGTGGGGTGGGGGGGTATGTTCACTCGCCGAATGTGCAAATTTTGAAATCGCATATTTCACTCATTATGCTCACCAAAATGTGCATATTTAAGTCAGTAAATGGGCAAATGTGCATGGTTAAAGTGTAACTGTGGTACTTTTGCAAGTTTATGTCATATCTAAGATAATCTTCCAAATTATAGAATTTATACCTTTTTTCTTGCTTTTTGACTTCAATTTTTAACAATTTCAGTGTTATTAATGTTATTAGAGTGCACATGCAGCGCCACAAGCATTTCGGAACTTGTGACGTTATTATCGAACGATAAACCACATCACAATGCAACATTGTTACAAAACTGTTCCATTCTCTGCATTGCCGCGACGTCCCGCAGACGATGCAGGACGTTCAAAGTATGCCGTCGTTAACGTCATCTCTGACGTCAAAAGAGGCAGCGCAGATTTCTCTCCCACTGTGGAAATCTGCCTTTGAATCCTCTGAGATAGAATATGAGTGAAATGTTGGGGGAAAACTTCACTACGTTTTGTTATTCACATCGTTATCTTGAATACGGCGTAAACTTACACAAGTGCCACGGTTACACTTTAACTTGCCAAATGTACATGTTCAACTCACCAAAAACATGCATGTTCCACTCATCAAAATGTGCATGTCCAACTCACCAAATATCTGACTTGGAATTGTAACCTTCATGCTTGAGGACCTCTGGGCTCATGAAATATGGGGTACCCACAAATGTTGAAGCCATGTCCGTCGTACCCATCAGAATACGAGAAATTCCAAAGTCTCCGATTTTTACCACATTATTTTTCAAAAATATATTTCTGTGGAAGAGAAAATAGATCTCCATTATACATGTTATATAAAATACTAAAATGTATGAATATTACCATTTTAATCTTCCAGGATTTGAATACAATACACAAACTGAATTAACTGAAACAATATAACTTGAATATTTAAGAATCAATGTAAAGCAAGAATGCATTTTTCCAAAGCTTTCCAGGTCAATAATTTTAATTTTCCAGGAGACTTTAATATAACTCGCAACAAAATGAGCAAATTAACGATGTTCAGGAACAAATTTTGGTACAGTAATGTACGACATCAGATTGCTGGTTCTCCCAGAAGACGAAAGTGTACTTTCTTTCACTAGTTTAACTTTATTTTTTACTTTCCAGGTTAGCAATTAAATTCCAGGAGTTTTTAAGAGTTTCCAAGAGGTGTATGAACTCTGTGAAAAGCTTTGAACATCTGAATAATAAGATTTCTTCTCTCTGCAGGTCTTGGGCTGAAAGAAATTTCATGTTCCAAATAATTTAACACTGGCCATCACATGTGACTCAAACTCCTGAGGTGAAAAGATTTCAGCAATTAACATGAATGTTACAATCAAATCTGTGTCGCACTTTTGATAATGAGCCTTTATCAGTGTAACTAATTAACTTTACCTTGGCGATATAATTACCTTGTTTTGAGGTCCCGATGTAGAACTCTACGACTATGCATATGTTGAACTGCCAGAATCAACTGAACAAACCAATTTAATACTGTTGTCACATCAAACTTCTTTTTCTTCTTTTTAAATTCAGCTATTTTCACGTCTAAATCACCACCCTGTTGGAAAAGAAACAGGTGTGGTCAAATAACAAATATTTTAGTGGCAGAATAATAAGATAAACTTTGCTCTGATAAAATATAAAACACCGGTTTTTCAACCCACACAGGCAAGTTCAAGGTTCATCACATCATAAATATGGATAATTTGGACATGCGTACAGATACGACAGACAACGCGAGTCCTTCGTTAATTGAATGTGGGCTAAGCACTAACGCTCTCACGTTACATGTAACTTCACTCCTATTCTGACAACAGCAATTTGGGATTGGTTGATGTAGCTGGCGATAGGATGCAAATATCGCGTTACCTCCACCCAGGCATGACAGGACTTTTTTTTTTATAAAGTATCTGTTTTTGTCTACAAATATTAAACAATCTGACTATCTGAAGATAGTTTCAGGCATGAAAAGACTACATTGATACAAAATTATAACTTTTTATGTATTTCGGACTCCAGAGTCAGATCTAAAAACTCATGAAGAAAAAATCCTGTGTGCGCTGCACTTCAGGGTTGTGGTAAGAAAATATTATTTTGTTTCTGGATATTAAGGACCCTTGAAAAACGTGGTGTAGCCTAGCGAAGCATTTATTTTTATTTTATGAGCCTTGTATTTATCTTTCAAGTTTAGTCGGTATTCCAAAGGCTCTCCCCAGGAGGCTTTGTCGCCCTACATTTTTATACAGTTCGCACACTGCAGTGAAGATATTGATGTTGCAATGGCCTTGCACAGCTTTATTCTCAGATATCCCGGCTTATTTTCTATAATAACTCGCACACGAACATTTATTTATGGATGTGATACTGGTGATCATGTTATTTTCTTGGCCGTATGAAACTTTGCCTTATTTCCCAATACCATGAATAGAGACGAACGAATAGATGTCGCGCATTGTAAAAGGTTCAAAGAAAATTTGGTCACATGTATGTTCTTAGGGCTGTTCCAGGAAAAATCCTAATGGGGGTGATGCATGAGATTTTATTTTCCTGTAGGTGGTGGTATTCTTCCAGAACAATTTCCTGTGGATGGCGGTTTAAAATACGAAATGGGATATTATATTTCCGATCGGTGATTGTTTCCCTACAGCTAAAACTGTTTACTGGAATTACCATATGTGATTCCCAACATGCAAAAATAGTAAAATATTACCGTATGGAATTTTTCGACACTCTAAATACCAGCGCTGTAGACGTACAAGTGTGACGAATCGTGCACCGTGAAATGTGGAACTAAATAGGGTATTCTCCCTTTCTGTATGCATCCAAAATGGGACGCTGTATGTTCTCGACACAGGTTTATTTTGTTGTTCTATATTCATATTGTGTGCATGTACAGATGCGACGGAGAACGAATTTTGGCGCCCTTTTGCAGATGACTGTGTATATTTCTTTAATTTATTTCAATTGATATTTATTTATAAACAGATATTTATTCTTATCTGTTTTCGTCATGTTGTTCATCAAACAATGAAACTATGTTTTAAATGTATATACGTTGGGCAAAATTTCTGGATGTACAATGTATCAAGCACCGCCTTGTCAGGCATGAACTTGATACAGTGTCATGAGCGAGCAGTCCATGAGCAGATACAGTTAACCCGGATACATTATAACCAATCTTTGGATATCGGGATAAAAGGGCGGCACACCAACATTTGGACAAACCTCATGTTCGCATTTAATTCCTACGGGTGGTTCCAGACAGAGAGGATACATTGGATTAAATTCCTTTGGATAGGAGTGTTCAGCAATATAATATTCCTATGGGTGGTAGGGCTTCAAATTTTTTGCCCCCCACCCCCCTCATAGGATTTTTCCTGGAACAGCCCTTAGCTACATGTAGATGCTTGGATCAGGAAGTTATCCAGTCCCTGAATTCTGAATAGCAAGACACCTGTCATGAATAATAAGATTAGGACTGGTATAAGGAATGCTTTTTTGGGGGTTCATCAACCTGAATACAATGAATTTTTTATTTGACAACTGAAGTCATAATTTTCTACAGCTGTGATATTTAGCCTGCTCACCTCACAATATTCCGCGACTATACAGAAGAACTCGCCATCTATAAAGCGGTCATGGAACCTGACGATCCCTGGATGGTCCAGCTTGGACAGGAGTTTGGCCTCGTGCATGGCGTCTACTGTCTCATCTAACTGAAGGTCTCCCACTGGGATTTCTTTCAGACATTTACTGTAATGTAACATGTTGTGATTATGATACGATACAGAAACATCTCAAAAACCAATTTCAACTGAATGCATCAGAATACCTAAGAATAGATACATGTAACATTTATACAGCTCCAGCATTATTTTTTAGACAATATGCAAATTTATAATTTTAGTATCTATGGTAATGCCTCCAATAATTCAATCCCTCTATCACAATTCAGTCACCCCCAAATTTCGGACAACATTCAATCCGCTGTTCTAATAAATCTGATCAGCCTTAAAATCATTGAAATAGCGAAGAAATAATGGATTATATGCAACATTTTGAACCATTTTTTCAACTTCCTCTTCTAATAAATTTCATCACCTCCTGATTTTATAGTCGAAAATTTCGCTTCCTGTGATTGAATTATTTGAGGGATTACCCTATTCATTTATCATGAAAATATCGACATGATTGACAATATTGACATGATTGAGGGTATTGACATGATTGAGGGTATTGACATGATTGAGGGTATTGACATGATTGAGGGTATTGACATGATTGAGGGTATTGACATGATTGAGGGTATTGACATGATTGAGGGTATTTTTATTATATTACAAGAACATTCTGATACTCTGGCATGTCTGGGTCACAAAAATTACACGGGGCAATAATTCCTGACTGGCTGACAGACGTGACACGGACATATTCTCCCACACGGAATAATGGATGTCCCTTTTTACTCAGTAAGCTTATTTGAACAGCACCAAACTAAACTGATCCAGCATACCCGAGTAATTATGTACACCCAGCATGCCCAGAGTACTTATCTAGACCCAACATGCCCAGAGTAATTATCTAGATCCAGCATGCCAAGAGTACTTATCTAGAACTAACATGCCCATTGTACTTATCTAGACCCAGCATGCCCAGAGTAATTCTCTAGAGCCAGCATGGTCAGAGTGCTTCAAGACAAAGCATGCCCAGAGTACTTTTCTGGACCTAGCATCCAAAGCACTTATCTGGACCCAGCATGCCCAGAATATTATGTTGGACAGCATATGATAGCATCTAGGCCAAGCATGCCACAGAAGTGGCTCATATTCTATGTCTCTGGACTGCTTTTGCCCAGAGTGCTTCTCTGCATTGGCAGCATACCCCTGGTTGCTAATCTAGACCCAGCATGCCAAAGTACTATCTAGACCATGGATGCCCAAAGCACTTATCTGGACCCAGCATGCCCAGAATATTTATCTAGACTTAGCATGCCCAGAGTACTTATCTAGAGCCAGCATGCCCAGAGTATTTCAATATCTGGACCCAGCATGCCCAGAGTACTTCTCTAGAACCCAGCATGCCCTGGTTACTAATCTAGACCCAGCATGCCAAAGTACTTATCTAGACCATGGATGCCCAGAGTACTTCTCTAGACCCAGCATGCCCAGAGTACTTACCTAGACCCAGCATGCCCAGAGTACTTACCTAGACCCAGCATGCCCAGAACTCACAATTCTCTAGAGCCAACATGCCCAGAGTACTTATCTAGATCCAGCATGTCAAGAGTAATTCTTTAGAGCCAGCATGCTCAGAGTGCTCATCTAGACAAAGCATGCCCAGAGTACTTATCTAGACCCAGCATGCCCAGAGTATCTAGACCCAGCATTCCCAGACCCAGGTGATAGCTTATCCAGAGTATGATGATCAGGAAGAAGCCTCACTTCCACTTTTCTAATCCCATCTCTCTGAATTAACCCCAGTGACTGTATTTATCCCATGTTATGGCGAGTCATGTATACTCAGTCATGTATACTCACAATTCTCCCTTGCATCTGCGATCTTTGCAGAGGAAAGCTGTACCAAAGTTTCCAGTTCCCAATTTCTTAATTATCTCATATCTGTTTGCCAAAACCCTGGCCTTTTCAGTTTCCCTGTCTTTCGTTGGGCGACTTGGTGGCATGATGATTGAGTGAAAAGTCGACTAAACACAAATTAATCCCAATCTGGATGTAACCAACTTCATCTTCAGTTTTTCAGATAACTGTACCTATCTTGGAAAAAAACTCCTGCAAAGGAAATAGAAGAAAATTTTTATACATCTGACTGAAAGTGAGACGAAAAGCAGTTTCATAAGTCTTGAAAAAATGTGGTGCTGCACATGATTTTATCCTAGCCATGCCAGGAAGCCACATTTTTTACCTATTCAACCCAGTTCCACATACATGGGAATGAGAGAAGGAGTCACCCCTCTTTCTGCCCCAGGCTTCTCCCCCCACCCAAAATTTTATTATTGGTAACAACCTAAAAATTTACCGACATGCCCGAGAGATCTTCATCTGTATCACAGGGTTAGATGCAGGATTTTCGCCAAAGTCCTTGTTTGAAAATAGCTTTGTCGTTATTTGAAAAAAACTAATTTTGCAAAATGCCAAAACATTGTCAGTTTGTGTTCTTTGAGTGTTTTACACAAACTACTGTACCTTCTGCCCCTGATATTCACTTTAATCTATGAGTTTTCTAAAATAAAGTCATTTGATTTTGTGGAAAAATGGTCATTTGATTTTATAGTTGTGTCCTTTTTAAGGACGCTGTGAGACCCTGTATCTAACTCTGTATCAGAATATGTGGGCCAATATTTATCAACTGCAAGTAAGGTTGGTCGAAACATTTCCTGTACAGCATCAATGCCCACCCTGAAATATCATCTCCACTCCACCAAGTCAATTTCTACATTCGAACTTGCCTGAATACATCTCACCACATTCAGTGTTCAAAATCTGAGGTTTAAATTTCACCTATGAATGAGAAACGAACCAATCAGAACCTACACGCTGATTATGGTTACATCTTCCTCAAGTAGTTACGTCACTCCTAATATGGTCGCTGTGTTTGCTCAATATATAGCTGGTCAGTCAAACAATAACGCTCTTCTATGACACATTACTTTATTCAAACGACTTCGGGGTCAGTGATGTCTCCTGTCTATTTACAAGTTCTTTGAACATTGAAGGGGTTCAGATATTTGTATCAAGGCAAGTTCGAAGTGGGAAAGCAGAAATTTGCGTGGTGTAATGAAGATGTGAAATATCCACCCACCCCATATTATTTTAATTTTATGACATATGTCTGTCTCCATGGCCCAATTCCACATTTTAATTTGACCAATTTTGAGACCAGACAGTAAAAGGCGAGTCAACAACTGCAGCAAAAAAGGGTAATTCTCAATAAATGTACACTGAAGCTTAATCAAAATGATAAAACTACATCCAGATATAAGCCAAATGAGTTTATATTTCACATAGATCACATTGTTTTCTGATGTCTAATGCATATTTGGCTATGCACAAGTGGGTGAAGTGGGCTAAAAGAATATCTTTGACCTCATTCATTCTCACTGGTTAACGTTCGGTCTGATGTTGTGATGCTTCTCTTAATTGTGGCTCGTGTGTGGTGACCAGACTTTGGTATAAGGATTTCCCCTAATTTTGGGTGGAAGGAAGTTTTCCAATGTAAATTCGCATTTAATAATGGTTCAATAAACACCAGACAGTAACAATTTAATTGCACACAGTTTATCTAAGGCTAGTATATATTAAAATTAAGTGAGTACTTCAGGAACTAGGCCACACTTTTATAGCATTATCAGGGCATGAATTTACCATAAAACTTTGCTAGACCATCGGGCTGGTATATTTCATTACACAGAGCTGAAATTCTTGAATTATAACCAGCCAGTTGGGCTGGTTAGCTACATGTAGCTTCAGAACTAAATTCAAACAGACAAGTTCTAAATTCACCAGCCACGGGCTGCCGGGCTTGTGGGAATTTCGAGCCCTGCATATGAATACTCAATTTCAAATATTAGCACACGCGTATCCATGACAACTAGGAAAACAGAGGATACAGCAATCTAGGTAAACTTAGATGGTAAATCCAGGGAATACCATCCAGACGTAACACTATGAAAACTTCTTGCAAAATGTTCATCGATATTCTAAGTGATCCCATAATAAGCCAATCACGACAATTTCTACATTTTCTCTCTGACACTGATTGATGTTTAGTTCACAGAGATTAACAGCTTCACATGGCACAATTTTTTTAATATTTTCTACCCCCTAACAACGCCAGATTTTTTGGCAGGAGTAAACTCTTTGATCTTTAGTTTTCCACGCAAACTGTCTGGAAATGCCATTATTCATGTTATTTGGATACTGTTACATATATTATATATTAGACCTCGTACTACTGTCATGACTGTGTGTAATTACTGTGAGCATGATTTTGAAATTGTTTCAGCGAGCTAGCCACCTGATTGGCTAACAAATGTAGTTTCAACTTCGCATGGGATTTATATATAGGGCGGAAGCCTAATGTTCTGTGATATTGTATGTGAGTTTACGGAGATTGAGGATAGAGCAGCGTTTAGCATGTGGTGTGATCAAATATTATTTCTTTCCAACTGAGGCCAACTGATTTGTACCTATTGTCTTTTGTATTGTATTATTAGACTTAGCATAGGAATAAAGTATTGGAAATAAACTTTTTAAAAGACTAGATTATCCAACGGTGATAACTTGATTAGATAGTAAGTGCAGAGATCTATTTGTACACCATGCATTCTGTTTTGTCAAATTTTGTGCCATAATAGATTTAAATTTTTTTTTATAAACAAAATATACTAATATGTATTATATTGATATTGTCAAATACAACAAAAAAAGTAATTTGTCATCTCTCAATGAAAAATAAATTACAAACGTAACCGCAGGATGTAGATCTCACTCATCCCACATTAGATTATTTCAAAAGTACTTAGATCCTGGTTGGCCGATTCCATCACGTGAAGTTTCGCTTTGACGTCTGAAACAAGACGACTACCTGCATTATGATAGAGGTCAAAGACTCAACATAAATTTGCCTTTATTTATAGAATGCATTGACCTACTTGTAACAGAGCAGATGACACTCTAACAAATTCGTGTGTGTTGAAAGCACTATGCGAATGAGCTCGTTTGATCTGGAAAAACACCAGTCATTGTGTTTGGTAGTATGTAGTGAATGCCAGATGTGCAAGGCATAAGTCCATTCTAAGACTGTGATATTGATTATTATACATGTAGATTGTTTTATTACCTTGTTTTATAGTCGACAAATAGCCATCTGTGCTAATGTTTATATTTTTGTACCAGTTTCGACTTAAATAAATATTTGTATCTTGTTGTTCTATCTTGTATCTAGTATGAGATTACGCATTGTTCGTTAGGACTGGTCTCCCCTCCATGCCTCTTCAGTAGTCCAATCATGATGTTCATTCATAGTTAAAATCTGTCAAACTGTAAACAGAATTGAAATTACTAGAACTGTTAGATATGATTCACTTCAACCAGGAAGTTCTTTCGCTTCAAAAAGAGTCTGCTGATTGAGGTATGGTTTTCTTTCAGAACATTATTTTCACAGGTCACTTTCACCCACAAAACAAAGCTGCCAATTCTTTCCCAAAACATGATGCTATAACAGGAAATTATTTTTAATCGGCCTAGTCCGATAGGGCAGCACAGACTTCGAGGTAACTGCTGATCTGTTAGCCTCCCTCACAAAGATTTGCCGTTGATCTTTAATTCAGGAGTAAATAGGCCTAATCAGGGTTTTTCCCCCAATATCTTTTGATTTACAGAAGATAAAATTCTGAAATTACAGTACCGGGTATGTGTTTGCAAATTATAGTTTGTCATACATACTAAATTATTAGCGGGGTTTGATTTTTAAAGCAAAATCTGGCCTATATCTAAATGCATGTTAAGAAACTGAGCTCTGACATTTGCCCGTGTTAAGGAACAGTTTCGGATCATCGGATGAGTGTGACTGGGAACAATCTAGTTTATTTTGTATAACTTGACAGCACTGGATAACCTTAGAATATTACAATGAGAATCGTGAAAAATCACATTCAAACGAGAAATGTCATTAAAATCCATTTGGTTAGATGGTCATGGATCATTGGATGAATGCATGTTGTTGTATTTTGTTCGCTTACATTATTACAGTCCGCCATGTTGGCGTCGTTTTTGGTCCCTTCGCGACGGAATCACCAGCTCGAATACCCTCTCACAGAACAATTAGAAGTTATTCTAGCCATAGAATGGCTAAATAATCTCGTGTTTCGGCAGTTGCAATCTTACAGAACCCTACAAAACGTGTCATTGAATTAATCTAGTGGAAACTCGAAATGAAACTTGAAATCGAGTTGTGACTTGAGACAGGAAGTACCGGCTGCGCAGCTGTGAAAACGCGCACTGTGTATTATCGAGAACCTTCGTTCTCCTACGTCGTGTCTCCAAGCGAGGGTCTCCGACAAGTATCTTTACTTCCGCCTTTACCATGTGGCTTTGTTATTGTGTGAACAGTCACGTAAATGTGTTATTGTGTGTTCTCGCTGCTTCGTTCATCTACTTCTGTGTCAAGGCAAGTTGTAACCGCTTACAGAACAATGAATAATCTCCCAGATTGCCTCGGGTGCCTGATCCCTCCAAACAAACGGGTTTTATTATCAGAAGCTGGGGATATGAAAGTGCTTGGTGGGCCGTTATCTATGCTGTTGGAACGATATGTGGAACAATTTTACGCCGACAATTTCAAAGAATGTATTCACCACAGCAAAATATTACTGGACATAATTTGGGAAAAACTGAATACTGGAAACTGGAAAGATGTGCATTTATCCTGGAGGTTATCCTATACGGTTGTGTCGTTCGTAAAAGCTCTTTCAGAATGCTGCGAAATGTTGATGGCTTCAGAGAGCGTCATATCACGCCACCCATCAACGGAATTGGAAACGATAATGAAAACAATTGACATGGGGTTATTAATGGGAGCCCCTATCATGGATAATGTGATGGCAAGGCTTGCCTCCGCAGCCCAAAGCTATTTCTGTGGGACTAAAGACGTAGAAGAACAGGACGCGACGACCATAAAAGAAAGCCTTCCAACTTGCAGGATTCTGATTCCGGATCGAGACAACGACCCAAAAGGAATAGATCAGTCGGGTTCAAAGAGAAGAGCTGAAGCTGAACACTCAAATCCTTTGGGTAAAAAGATTAAATTAGAAGTTCACGAAATACCAGAAATCAACCCGGATCGCCAAATTCCGATTTGTAGTTGTCCTTCGCTCGAACACTTTAAAAAGTCTTTTATGGATCTGAATCAACCCGTTGTGATCACTGATGCTATTGGTTATTGGCCGGCTTTCAACGATAGAAAGTGGAGTCTAGCCTATTTGAAACGACTTGCCGGTAACAGAACCGTTCCCATCGAAATCGGCTCTAAATACACGGAAGAATCGTGGTCGCAAAAGCTCATGACATTGGGCGAATTTGTGGACAAGTTCATAGAAAATAAACAAGTTGGTTGTAGTGTAGGATATTTGGCTCAACATCAGCTATTCAACCAGATCCCCGAGTTGGAGAGAGATATCAGTGTACCCACATATTGTTGTCTAGGAGACGGGGACGGCGAGGAGGACGTTGACATCAATGCTTGGTTCGGACCTTCAGGGACCATTTCACCTTTGCACTTTGATCCCAAACATAACCTTCTCACGCAGGTTGTCGGAGAAAAGTACATTAAGCTGTTTGCAGAAGAGCAGACGACGCGGTTGTATCCACATTCTGGCCGGTTGCTTAGCAACACTAGCCAGGTTGATGTCGAGAATCCAGATTTAGAAGAATTTCCAGAATTCGCCAAAGCGTCATATCTAGAATGCATGTTAAAACCAGGACAAATGTTGTATATGCCACCAAAATGTTGGCATTATATTCGTTCCCTGTCTGTTAGCTTTTCAGTCAGTTTCTGGTGGCAGTGAAGCAGCCCCGAATCTCATCAGCATCTTCCAAGATAAATTCGGAGGGTGACGCCTACACTACTGGAAGGAATAGTTACCCAAAATATTGGAATAAAATGATCCAAAAATTTGGTATTTGACTCATAATTACTGAGTTCGTCACGTTTGCAACCAAAACTATTGGATTTAGTGAGGATGACTATTAACATTGCCCTATTAAACATTTATTCATGTCTAACTCTTTAGTGAATTATTCCGTGTAATCTGCTTCACATAGGTCGCATTTCTGCGATGTCCCCTGCTTGGAGAGTACCACACTCATTTCCGGTTAATTGAGCCCCGTGGGGCTAAGAATAGGGTTCTAAGAATAGGCATCAGAGAGCTCTCAGCTCCTCAGAGAGCTTGTCTTAAGAGGGGACTAACTGGGGAACCCCACCACTGGTGAACCCGTGGGGTCCCCGGGTGTGAAAAGGAACAGGACACCTCCCGTGGGGTTCCGGGTGTAAAAAGGAATAGGACCCCACCTGTGGGGTTCCCGGGTGTGAAAAGAAATAGGACCCAAACATGCCAAACGTCGCGATATGGCTGAAATATAGTTGAGATTAAGCCACGTTAAATTATATTCGCTCTCTCATTCACAAAAACATCATGATATGACTGAAATACTGTTGAAAGCGACGTTAAACCATATTCACTCACTCACTCACTCACTCACTGGTTAATAGGGTCGTTTATATCTTCCATAGCAATTTCTATCGTTGGCTTCTGAAGATGCTTGCCGGCTGTGATACTCTGTCTTCGCTGATGGACCTGGGTGAAATCTCCTGCAAGGGTCATCCTCTTCCTATGATATACTGCTTTCAATATTTGCAAGATAAATAATTCAGATTATCCAACGCTGTGTTATCTTTAGTCCTACTGATGCTGGATCACACACTGCATGCGACCATGGGCATAAATCGTTTGAAACTGATGGAAGACCACGCGAGTTCTACTATAGTTTATTTTCGATTTTGTTTTTAAGAATTCTTTGGTAATTATGTTTCAACTCGGCTCGTTCCCTGAAAATCATTAAAGAAATCGTCAAGAACTCAACATCTGTGAATACCCAATTGGTGCAACCTGAAACAGAAGCTAATGGACACAACCATGGGTAGTAGTGTAACGGGAGGCACTTGAACCAGTGCTTATACTAGCTAAGTTACAGCCAGAGAGAATTTCCCTTTAGCTCAGTTAGTAGAGCGCAGTGTGGCAAGTAAGGGAACCCCGGATCGAATTTCGATAACACCTAAAAGTCTTCATCCTTTACATGGGTGCCGTGACCACTGGTTCATGGAGCGTGGGGCTCTGGACCAGAGAACCTGGGTTGATATCGGAAGGGGAGAGGATTCAGGTGGGGAGGAGTGTAACGGGAGGCACGTGTACCAGTTGTGGTGGGTCAAAAACAAATGTCCACCTTTGGTTTTGTTAATTTATTCATCTGAAGATATAATTTATTGTGCATATGAATATAAATCAACGAAGGATACTCCGTCTCTATGCTGTATCCACCCATTGTACGTTTTATTTATGGACAAAGATATACAGATGATGTGTATATACCAATGACGTTCATGGATAGAAAGTACATTCTCTACATAATGTGGAAATGCATGAAAACGGACACAGGGATGAGACATTTCACATGTTTAGCTGTTTTCAGGTATCTCTGTTGCACTTAAGACTTTCTCTCCGAGAGTTGTTACCTGGCACTGGGAAAATGTCCAACAGAAATATCTGAACATAGATAAACAGTGAAGAGTCTCATTCCTGTTTCTTGACCAACTGCTGTGTTCAATCATTTCTGCTTTATGGAGAAGGTCTTTCGGTGATCGACGCGCGGAGATTCTTTTGTGGACGACAGCTGAAAACTGAATGTCGGACCCGAGCCTTGTACTCGGAGACGATGCCAGGGTAAGATGCAGCGGTCATCGCAGAAGCAGGAAATGGCAAAACTCCACCTCGTGCAGTTGGCCGTGAGTTCACGGGATGGTATAGGCAAGTGCAAATCAACTGACTTCCGTCCTCATCCCATAAGCAAGAAGTGTTCGGACTGGTCAGTTGTTGCAGAAATGGGCAAAAATGGGATAATGGATTATGTACTTCCGGGCTATTAACGGGGAATAATCATAGGATTGACTTTCCAGCAGATGGCGGTACCACTAGGACTTCGCTATCCATTCACGTGTATAAACCTCACTTGCGGCCTTGGCTTCACGTTATCCAGGGGTCCATGGGGACAAACTACATGCCCCTTCGTCTGCAAACTTGTATGTATTATTTCGTGATACGTGGTATAACCAGCCGATGATGGTTTACGGTATCACCACTCAAGGCTAATTAAGCAAGAGATTCTGCGGAGTAATATAAAGCAGATTGACCACTCTTAGATTGGAAAGCAAAGATGATGGAATTCAGTGTCGCACTGGGGGTGAGGCAGGGATGGTTTGTCATGTTTTTCATCGAGGTTTCCCTTTTAGGCTACTTCAAAGAGGGTAACCTGGATCTCGATGCACAATGCAGGAATGTTTATCGTGTTGAGGATTAATTGAAGCGCCTGTTTATGGCAAGATCATTGAACTATTGCATGGGGTTGTTGATTGTACACGGGATGGAGATGTCAATATACCCAACCATAAAAATGTAACCTTAGAGGTAGACTTACAGCCTTCTGCAATACTGGGAACATGCGAGTCATTTGATGGCGATGTTTCAGCAACTGCACGATCCATAATCTGTCCAAGCCCGGGTGTTAAAACGAATACGACCATACCCGTGTCGTTTCTGGGTGTGAAAATTAAACCTCGTGATATGATTGAAATAGTGTTGAAAGCGACGTTAAATCATATTCACTCAATCTTACGAGTCTAAATCCCATGCACTACTTGAACAAGTTGAAGATATGCGGAACAAGAGTTAAAAACCAGATGTTTGAAAGACAGACAGAATCTCCCACTGGATTAACATGGCATCTGCTGCATCAGTCAAAAAATACCCTAGAGGGCCATTCAAGTATTACGTACGCAAAACAAATGGATTTTTTACCCCCTCCCATTCGCAAAAATTAACTCGGCCTACATGAGAAAAAATCCTAATATTTAGACCCACTCCCCCCTAGCTGCGTACGTAATACTTGAATGTCCACTAGGTACCAGCCCTTAGAAACCGAAATCCGAGCATACTGATATCAAAAGAATGCGGGAAATAGTGTCATCTAGCCATCGAGAAGTGCTTTAGCAAGAAGAAGGATAGGTAACCTTATTCGGATGACCGGAAGATGAAAAACGCATACCGAGTGTCGGTTTATACCTGTTCACAGTGATGATATTTGGTCAATGCCATGCTCACCTTTAACGGACTTATGGAGGTCGTCTGAAGGGATATCCCGTGGAAGCTAGGAATGTTTAGTATACACAGAGGACATAATCCATGCGGGACCCACAGTTAAGCAGTGCTTGGAGCGGTTGGAACCGTCCTTCCACAGAGAGTTCGAGAAGTTCAAAGTTTTATTGGTTTGTGTTCGATACTTCAAGTTCAGGCAGCTTTTGTTAATACAAATATATTGCCTATGTGGAAATCGGATATATATTTGAGGTTATATATTAAACTAAGGATCGGTTTCACATATGATATAGATAACCAAATGCACTGCATACTAGCTCTTTGACCAAAATATACGTGGTGTGAAAATGGAACAGTCCATTATATTCGTATACCTGTACTACATATAACGCTAGTCTAAATGTCTCTGTGGTCTACGCCATTGCGGAACATAAATCGTTACCGGTCTAGTGGAAAAAAGGACCGTCCGACGTCACATGACATGGAACAGAGAGCAGTGACTTAATCACCGGAAGGAAAGTCA
Source organism: Hanleya hanleyi (assembly GCA_036873755.1). Lineage (NCBI taxonomy): Eukaryota > Metazoa > Mollusca > Polyplacophora > Lepidopleurida > Hanleyidae > Hanleya > Hanleya hanleyi. The sequence continues at coordinate 1,577 of JAVTVY010052816.1, read as the reverse complement.
CAAGGTCAAAGATCAAGGTCAAAAAGATTGAGATCGATGTCAAAGATCAAGAAATCCACACCAACAAAATGTTACTTTCATTGATCCTCTGGTTTTATTATCCCCGGTGGCCTTGACCTCTGACTTGTCGCCCTCAGTAGGTTTCGTATTGGCCATAAGTTGGGCCAAATTTGTGATCTTGGCCTTTAATCTTTGACATAAATTTGGTGTCCCCCTAATACATCCACTTGCTAAAAAGCGATTTTCAATGAATTCTCAATTTTTCGCCACAGTGACCTTGACCTTTGAACTACCGACATCAATGCCTGACCTCATAGACCCCATCTGCGCGACATCATTTTTATTTTCAGCTCTTCAATCAAATAGATAATATTTTGAGTTGAAACTCTGGGAGATAAGTCTGCTACCTAGGAAACAGCTATGGTGTGCTGCTCGTGTCCATAGCTGAGTTAGGTCGCGCCTACGTCCCAGATGAAAAACTCACTTTTTAAGAGGTTCAAGAGTGAGCAACATTCCTATTATCGCAGTTTTGCGAAATATTTCGGGAAAACTGAAAACCTTTCATCTGAATTGACATTGTGTATATTATTCAGGCATTACTGAGTCCATTGACCAAATTCTGACAGTTTGGAGAAGTTTTTGCGGGAGGAAACGTTGTCTATGTACCTCAGCAGTGCCTTTGAGAAATGGTAAATACATGGATTTGTATTGCAGTGGTAGAGTGTGGTATTTGTCCCTTGTTTCAGGATAGTGATTCAGATCAACAACGAAATATGATAGAATTCTAGAGGAGAATTGGTGTGATCAATAAGGTGCAAGGTGCATGGTGTAGGCATTTTTTTCTCTAGTACTTGAATTCCCCGACTATTTGAAATGAAAAAGTATGATAAATTTTCTTTGAATTCCATTTTATTACGAAAAATTTATCCTACGAGGCTGAAATTTTCAAAATTATCTGTAGTTATTTCTTCAAACCAGTAAACTTTCGTTCAATACCGTGAATTACAAGCGTCTAGTCCGTCATTCATAATCCAGCCGTCGTCCATTAGAGAATATCCGCGTCCATAATTCAAAGACCTATTTCATATTCCATATAACAGTATTAGCACCAAATTCAAAAAGACAATCATAGTATACATAAACATAAGCTTCTTTCCTGCAAGAGAGAAGCGGTCAACAGTTTTCAATGATGCCGGCAAGACATCATGATGTTCCAAAAATATCAAATCCGTATCGCTGATCAGTATTCTTAATCCATAATATTCGTTGTAAAGTCGTCATCTAAAGAATGATGTATCTCAGTCACGCTTTGATTGTGACTGTTCATATGAGTACCATGAGGATCTGGAAGTACATGGGTTCATACGGCCCCTAGCCCCGTGTTAAGCGGAATTAGACACAAGTTACGAAACGTAGCGCCATAGATCTTGCACGCTACGTTCGTATTTTGCTATCAGCATGCGATATGTATCGCCAAATTTGAGAAACTTTGAGTGGAGGCGCTTGGTGGAATAGCCGTGTTTTATAAGTTTCTGCAACAATGTTTTGTGACGTTGATTAAAATCATTACATTTAAC
>JAVTVY010052815.1:0-26081 GCA_036873755.1 Hanleya hanleyi | reverse complement strand
TTAATCAATATTTTTGAGTAATGTATGATCAGCTAATAGTTTGACAAACAGAAAACAATTTGACAAATTTATGACTGCAGATAGTATGAACTTGTTATTTTCGCTGGAGCAAGTATAGATACTCCGGCATCATCATTCAGTACAATATATCAAACATACCTTAGCAGTTGCAGATGGGAAGAGAGATCCCAGTAAGAATAAGCCTGTCAGTGCACTACCAAATGAACTCAACAACACGACAGAAATCTGGAGGAAACAAATACATGTGCATATGCGATCAACTTTGTATGTATAACAATTCAATTTGTATTTTTTCTTGGAATTACAATAAAATATAATCGAGGCTAATGTTACTCAGCTATAATCATAACTGCCAAAGAAAAATGTAACAGCTAGAATCTTAGCACTGGTAACATGCGCACATTTTTATACGACAAGGTTTATAACTGTGTTGAAAGTGAGTAGAATTGAATGCATAATTACACTATGTGTCAGAAATTTATACATATCATTTTTTATATAGTTGCCCAACAATATACCTGATATAATGGTCCCTTGGCTTGTGTTGCAAGGAATGAAACACCCACTGATATTGCCCCAAATATGACAACTGAAAAATTAAAACAAAAAATTAGCAGGAATAACTACTTGAACCTGATTGAAGATAAGTGGTATTCATGGTTTTCAGAATCTGTGCAGGACATGTACCCCGACATTGAAACTACTGATTTTGCTCAGAAACGTAACATTCAGTATCCAGCATGGAAAGCAATCACAAGCAAGTACCTGTGGAAAGGTACTCACAATTACCAAATTTATTCTAAATGGAAAATTCAGCTTGGCCCCCAGGTGGCACAACATACAGATGGATCAGCATGAAAATGAGATGTTGAGGCACCACCTGTAGGCCGATCGGCATGAAAAGCAATCCAGGGCGAGATCTTTAGGCAAGGTATTCACATAACAATTTGGAAAGAATCTGTTTAGGGTTTGAAAAGTTATTATCCGAGAAGAAATTTTTTAACTTGGTCCCTACTTGGCACCACCCATATGCGGATCATAATGGAAAACAATCCCAAGCGAGATATTGAGGCAAGGTATACACATACCAAATTTGGAAAGTATCCATTCAGGTTTTCAAAACTTATTGTCCAGAAACAAAATTTTACCTAACAAGACCACCCAGCCATGTACACTCCCATGCCATAATCAAGTTCACAAAACGGCCGACGGCCAGCGCCAGAAAAATATCACATGCTTCGGGGGCTCAAAAACTTAACTCATGCCCCATTTTATTCAAGGAAAAATACTGGAATGTGAGGTATAGGGTCTGTGTGGGTAATATATTTCATTTTGAAAGCACTGTTTTATGTAAACATCGATGTGTCGTCTGCTTTTGAGCAGGTGTCATCTTGGCAAGGATTTTACTTGGGTACAAGTGGTGCTGGATTACAACTGTTTGAAAAATATTATAAGTGAACCAAAAAGGTGAAAATTAACTAGAGAGAGTAGCCAAATTTTGAATTATTTGGTGAAAGGTATAATAGAGAAATCTCCATTGAAACAGAAGTACGAGTTTTATGGCTCAAATTTGACAGTAAGAAATGCGGAGAAAGAGACACCTGTAGGAGAAAGATTCTCAGTATGAGCTATTTAACTGATTAATCTTCATTATTTGATCAGGTCAGTCACAAGACATCAACACGAAAGAATATTTGTCGAAAGTTTTAGAAACTTTTATTTTATTAGAGATTTTGTAAAGACCAAAATGTTCAAATTGTGTTGAAATATAGACCCCCTACCACTCAGAAGCAACTAAAATTCTTCAATAATAATTTCCACTCACAATGTATATATTAATTGAGAGTCAACATGTCATATGTTCACATCCCATGGTTTTGGAGGACATAGGTTCAGTGATTCAACCTAGCACAGCCTGAAACTTAGCGTGACAATAATGCTCTGCCATCAACGTCAGCCATTTTGTGAACTTTATTATGGCACGTAAGTGTATAGACTGATCGACATGAAAACAATCCCAAGCGACATCTTGAGGCGAGGTACCCACATACCAAATTTCAAAAGAATCCATTTAGTTTTCCAGGAACAACATATAACTTGGCCCTCTGGTGGCACCACCTTAAAGCGGATTGTCGTCAAAAACAATCCCAATCGAGGTCTTGAGGCAAGATACACGTATACCAAATTTTAAAAGAATCTGTTCAGTTTTTCAGAAGTTGTTGTTCAGAAAGGAAGTCGGACGGATGCGCGGACGGACACACGGACCCCGATACTATAGTCCCCCTTTTGACAAAACATACAGTAATCCCTCTAAGAATACAATCACAGGAAGTGGAATTTCCCACCATAAGATCTGGGGGTGATCAAATTAATTAGAACAGGAAGCTGACAAAATGTCTTGTTGTTCCAATGAGTTTAAAGGGTGATCAAATTTATCTTAACCAGAGATTGAATTTGTTCTAAATTATTGGAGTGATTGAATTTTTATAGAGGGATTGGATTATTAGAGGGATTGCCATAGATGGACTTCATCAGGTTAGAGAAATCCACCTCTCTAAAATAGAGGTAAAAAACGTCATTTTTGTCCAATAAATTCAACGATATCTTGAAGATAGAAACATCCGCCATAGGCGACCATGGATATATTTATCCGCATCGGATGATATTGAAAAAACAAATTGTCGTCTATCTAATTTGCATAAGAATAGATGACATGTTTTGTTCTCTGTTAACAATTAGACTATGCACATTTTCGTTGGAAAACCATTGTTCCGGCATGTTAAAGTAAGTCGCTTGAAGATTTTGTAGCGTTATGATGAATAAGTCAAAAGTTAGCAAGCAAAAACGACCTTTTTTACCTCCATTTTAGAGAGGTGGGTTTCCCTAACCTGTTCATATTAGGCGTTGAGATTAGAATACAGATGAATGGCATATTTTGGTCGAATCAAAAATTTAATCAGCTACCTGTATTTTAATGCGAGACAAATTTGTTCTCAAATTTATATTGAGTTAGGGGTAGATTTCGTTTGTAGGTGGTTTATTATTCCACTGCTTCATTTTTGTATCTGCCATCTACAAACCTGTCAGTTTTGCGGCAACGGTTTTCTTCTGTTCTGTCATTTTAGGAAAGCACGGTTTGATGAAATCTTCTAACACCATGGCAGACACACCATTTAAATTGGATGACAGTGTGCTAAAGTAGAATGAAAAGTAATCATACATAGGTCCACCTGTAGATCAAGTCATTTCAGGGCTGCAATAGTTAATTAGTTATTGGTAATGTAGTCTAAAGTTTTAAACAAATATTAATTGTAGGTATATTCAGAGCTATATCTTTATGCCACAGTTAATTGTATTGTGGAATCTATAGTAATCCCTCTAATACTTCAATCCCCCTATCAAAATTCAAACATCCCCAACAGTTTTTCTTTAAATTTTGAATCCACACAGGAATTGAAACATATACATGGATCATGAAGAAAATGACAGGAATTTCTCATATTCAAATAACAGTTTATTTGTATGAGTGGTCTATTTTCCTGTACAATTTCATACTCGACAAACACCCTGTAAATGAGGTCGAAAATAAAAAAAAGTCACTTGCCATGCCCTGGTGTTTTGTGTTATAGTTTTAAATATCTGAACGTTTACACGAATTATGGGGAAATGACACGACTTTGTACACCAACCAGGGATCCATCTTAAGAACCCTGGATGATAATTCATAGTGCCCGTATCTCTGTACGATACAGAGTCAAAGTGTGAGTCTACTATTAGGGAAGTGAACGTGTTAAAAATTGTAGCATGATGTAAGAATATATGAGAGCTGAGGGTGGAGCGAGGTTTAGTTTAAGAGATAGAGGGAGAAGCTCAGTCCCCTGGGGAGGGAATATCCTCGGAAGTGAATAGGTTCAATAAGTGTAGCATGATGTAAGCTGCCGGGATATATCAGGGTTGGAGGGAGAAGGGTCGGGCGCGACATTTAGGAGATAGAGGATCAAGCCGAGAAGCTTTAAGTCTAAAAACTGTAGCATCAACAGTTAGACAGACAGTCATCATTGTCGCAGCAGTGAACTATACTGAGCTTCCGCAGCTACACTATCAGCCTGATAAACACAATCAATAATTTGTTTTGTTACATTATTGCAGAACAGTGATTTATCACTCGATACTGCAATGCCTGTTCACCGGAATGTCAGAACAATAAATTGTTAGTCACTATGTAGGCCCAGGCTTTCTTTACACATATGAGAAGTGTTGTGGGTTTGATTATTGCTAAATGGCCAATGTACATGAACTTTTTTCTCTCAAAATGGTTGCATTAACTCAAGAGCTAAAAACTATTAAATAGTTCATATTCTGATGATCCAAATGATTAATTTCTGTTACAGTTTACTGAAAAATATGCCATAACTGTATTGTTTATCACTGGAGAAAAAAATGTCCTAACTAGCATAAAAAATCAATACCAAACATGTAAATCTGTCATTGCATCATTCATTATGAACAGTGCAAAATTAAGAAATAATGTTTTCATAGGCATACTCAACGGTTATTTTACGCACGGTTAGTGTGGAAAAGTTTATATTTTCGGGCAAGGGCGAAGCCCATGCCCTAAAATTTCCCCACACTAACCGTGCGTAAAATAACCATTGAGTATATCCAAATTGACTATCAACAAAGAAAAAAAATGGAAAACATTTTATACTTTGACAACCTTTCTCCCCTTTCTTGAAAAAAAAAGTCGTCCACTGATGCTCTCATCTCGGTTGGCATAATGCCAATGTCAATGAACGAATTTATGTGATCCCTCAAATGGGGAGTGATAGTGTCAGCTGTGAGAAAATTACGTGGATGTATGTCTATTTGTGTCGCTTTGTTAATCAATTTCTTGATGGAAACAACGGTTAAACTTGATAAAGAAATTTCATCTTGTAATTTATTTGTTTGTTTTATTTGATTGTTACTTGTATGTTTCCAAATCCGACTTGTGAAATGGAGTCTCTCAATGAACACCTGCACTTGACGGGTGTTGATTTCACATAACCGTGCTAAAATATGTAATAAATGCACGGTTAGCTCGATGTTATTGACACCAGTGTTACAGAATATGGAACAAGTCTCGTACCAGTACAGTAATGATACAAAAAACAGAGTCTACATCTGAAATGACACTTACCTCAGTGAGGCACTGAAGACTGATGAGAGAAAGAGACCAGGAAGGCCTGGGTAAGAGTCTAATAATGACATCACGAAATATGGAAACACCTGTAAAGATAACGTTTGATATAGAAAGATTTCACAATCGCAAAATAGTTCTTTTCCAAATTCTTAAAGTGGAAAAACTGTGAAATATGTAAATATATGACATATGTATCATCATAACTGCATGATCATCACTTACATTTCTGAGTGAGCTTTGATGATCATTTGTAAACACTTTTTCAATTTTCAGAATACTGTAATACCACTAGTTAACATGCCCCAGAGATTCCAGGTACCAGCAGTCTGGGAAACTGTGGGTAGTACTTGTTACAGCTCTCCTATACTAAATATATTGGGTGGGGGAGGGAGGCGGAGTAATTTAATGTCACACTCATGTTTATTTCACTCATGTGGTGACAGCCATGTTTGGATGGTGAGGGAAGTCACCTACTCCCGGAGAGAATCACCGCAGTCAGCAAGTAATTAGCAAACTTTCACATATGCACCAGCGGAGATCGAACCTCAGCTAGTTCAGCGGTCTTATGCGACCAGTACTACCAATTAAACTGACCTGATCGGTTGGTGTCTGATCACTAGGAAGTAAAAGCCAGCAGTAATCCTGCATATATCGGTTTTGCACCAATGCCTCAAAGCTATGTGTATTTTAAATGTGTGATAGTTGCTTTTGCCATGAGTTTTCAGTAACAGTACCTGATTCGAACTTTTGATGATTTTGGCCTCAAGGGGATCACAGCCCGAATCAGCGAAGTATGCATATGCCAGGAGACCTTCTAGACACGCCAATGTTCCAAATATCACAAAGCCTGGCATTGCCAAAAGTACTATCCTGTGAATAACAAGGCAAAAATACCAGAACCCCTAATATAATAATAATCTCTGGCTCCCACTTTGTTGGTATGAGCAAATTTGATTACAATCACATCAGGGGTGACAACTCTTTCAGCCAAATCTGCTATTGTCTCCCCTTGATTTGAGTGAATTTGATAATTATCACATCAAGGGAAACAACTCTTTCAGTCTTGGCCAGCTAGTATTGAAAATTAACTCCTTGATGAAAACTCGGCATATTAGGAGTAGACAGAATTCCCAGCAATTGGACTGGCCTGATTACATGCCTGACCAAGATGTCATATGGGCAACAAAATTTGATGACAGACTGAGAGACATTAGTGATGTTGATTAAATTGGAGAGAATGATTGCGCAATATTGATAAAATGTGACAAATTCTAACGCAGTGTTCGCATTTACAGGACACTGGAGATCCTGTATTGAACAGCTGGAAGATCTCCTCTCCGATACTGAATGAACATCTTTGTTAAATGAACTAAGGACTTTCATTCCACCATTTGAACTTCAGTTTAGTAGTAATAGATATAAATGTACATATACATTTTCAATTTTCAGCATTGTAAACTTGTTTTAAAAAAACATGAATTGCAAGCACCTAAAAGGTGCGCTGACCCCTTAGCCCGATTTTTCTTCTGGTCATGTAGGATATGGTTTGCGTGATATACATGTCTGTACCATACATATAATAGACTCGAGTTGCATAACGCGAGCGCTGCGGCGGGATTACAGCATGCATGAAAGTGTAGCTTGATAAGTGGCAAGACAGATCATGCATGAGCAATTATGATAACAGGTTATTGGCATAGAAACACATTGATTGACATATGCCCATAATTATCATTATTATTTGGAGGGGGAGGGGATAAGCTCGAGGTACGCAAACAGGTTCAAAATTGATGTGGGTCTGGCCAGAAATAGGCTATAAGTTTACCAGTAAACTACTAACAATAACAACCTGACTGCATAGTCCCATAGAAGCCTGCAACACACAAAATATAGATTTTCTTCCTGGATCAGCAAACCAATAGGCGAAAACATACCTGCTAGTGTATTGTTTCATTTTCAACAGTTTCATTTTTATCCCGCTCAACTGCCCGAGACACATGCATGAGTGGTGCTATGAAACCACCAGAATGGAATTTAATAGACTAAAATATGTACCTCAATTATCACGTTGGTTGGTTGTTAACTGTCAAAACTGGACCCAAACTGTTTTTGCCAACCGTATACTTGTTGTACACCATAAGCGCATCAAATACCATCTAAAAAATTGGCTAGTTTCTCTAATCCGCATCCAGACATCCTGCCCATATATCACAATAATGTGTGAATCGAGAAGCAACTGGGAATCACGTTTTCAATAAAGAAGCAGCAAAAAAGTTTGTTTTCAAATTAAAGATATTCTTGAATACAGGCCTAAAATAATTAGAGGCCACTTCCCCTGTCACATCAAGAATCTGCTAAACCTCCAGAAACTTTACTGGGCTACTTGCTGATGAATTAAAGTACCAGAGCCTGCAGTAACAAGTTTTGTGAATTAATTTAAAGCCTTGAGGTTCCATCCAGTGATAACCATTCTCAGATGGTGTGAATCTCGAATGAACCGCAACACAGGTCTTCCTGGAATCAGGGAACCTTCACAAGTCAAAATGCAACATACAACCAAGGGTTCCCAATGGGCATATCTCAGATGGTCTGAATCTCGAATGGACCGCTATACAGGGCTTCTTGGAATCCGGGAACCCTCAAGAGTCAAAATGCAACATACAACCTAGGGTTCCCGATGGGCATATATCCAGATGATCTAAATCTCGAATGGACCGATACACAGACCTTCTTGGAATCAGGGAACACTCAAAAGTCACAATGCAACATACAACCAAGGGTTCCTGATGGTCATAGATAGCAGTGCACAAGGTGAGCATCAATAAACAATAGAAAATAATTAAAAATCATAAAATCATAAAATCATCATAGCCATCTGAAAACCTAATCATTTCATCAGTTACCATACAGGAAGCTCTCACCAAAGTTTGGTCAGGCCCGACCAAAGTTTGGTTTGGTTCAGTGGACAAGAACACATGTTGACGGACGGACGGACGTACATGGCAACGACAAGACCCCGCAGCCCTATGGGCTGAGGGGTAAAAAAACAACTTCCTGGAAAACTGAATCCTTTATAATGAATTTAAAGGACTTACATCTGTCCTTTCCAGACAGTCTCCATAGAGGACATTCTCTGAACGGCTTGCTGGGCAACATTATAACCAAACTTCTGCACAGTTCCACCAATGACCAGAGACCAGAATGTAAGACGAACAGTTGGATCAGGATTGAAACTGAAAGCACACGATGAATCAAAGGATTAATTTTGTACGCCTTCTTGATTATATATCTATTGCAATTATAAATAGATTCACAGTTTTATGGGCATAACAAAATGTCCCTCAAAGTCTCCCCTCCGTCCCACCCTTTCAGCAAGATCTTAACGTTCTTATTTATTGCTCAAAATTTCACCTGCTATCAATGTATGCCATATTCCACCTATTTGGAGGTCTCTTGCAAAGAAATTATCTCCCTTGATCGTCCCCTCGATCGTCCGCTAGGTGGCGTGTTCTCCGCGCATGCCCTTTCTCTTTTCCCTTTGCAGGCTTGTCAACAAGACCTGTTTTTGAGAAAGAGTCTCTTTTTACTAGTAATCCTAGATATTTAATAAAGACAGGGTTGTTGGTGCTGAAGTTATCTATCAGGACTACGTTCTCTACGTAGTCCCCCTTTTTATCCCTGAAAAGACTCGCTTATTTGTCTTATTTTATGTCGATTTCAATTTCTATTTACGTAGATTGCCGTGTGTCGACTGGACAACAACAACGACAAGCTGACCTGGCACAGACAAGTGGGATAGACGTTAGGTTTCTTCTCTGTACGACCGCTGATATCGAGATTCAAGATTCACTTCAGTGTACTAACACCCAGTTGGGTAGAGTACATTATAACAGAATAAAAGAATCAAGTCAAGAGAAGTCTTGGTGAAGATATCAGCCACACAAGCCCTACTTGCCGATTTCAGTCTGATGACAATCAAGCCGGCGCCAGCCTCGGATTCTTCCAAGCGGAGAGTACAGCCGACTAAAAGTCCGGACAAGATTTCCTGATATTAGGGAAATAAGTCAGCTTTCATCTTGGGGGACTCCACCAGTCGACGAGAGCACCCGAGCTCCAGTCTCCAGCTAGCGGACGGGACCCGGGAACATACTCAAGGCCGTCAAGACCGGGACTCCGGCCGTACATCGGGAGATTTCAAGACCGGGACTCCGGCTGTACATCGGGAGATTTCAAGACCGGGACTCCGGTCGTACATCGACTTCGCCCGTACATCGGGGGATTTCAAGAGCGGGACTCCGGCCGTACATCGGTGGATTCAAGCCGCATTCCCGAAGGCCGAAGATTTCTCCGAAAATTAAAGTCAAGTCAAGATTTGCTTCATCGGAGAAGACACAGTCACGGACACGGCACCAGAGCTCCACTACAAGCACGGACCGGGAACAGACTTCCGAAGACAGCTCCCGTTCATCCAAGTCTCTGTAAGTCAAGAAAAAAGACAGGCCCACGAGCTGGGCCCCGGCGAAGAGCCGTACCATGGAGCAGTGGACAAGACTACAGTTCGGAGCACAGATCGGGATCATCACTCATCTTCGGAGAAGTCAAAGACATGGACCCGGACCCTGGAGGGTACGGCCTTATACAGAGCACCCGGACTCGGACACCGAGACGTCACGGGCCCTACACAGAACACCGAGACTCCGAGACGTCACGGCCCTACACAGAGCACCGGGACTCCGAGAAGTCACGGCACTACACAGAGCACCGGAACTCCGAGAAGTCACGACCCTACACAGAGCACCGAGACTCCGAGAGCGCCGGGACCGCGACACATCACGGCCCTATACAGGGCGCCGAAACATCACGGCCCTATACAGGGTACCGGGACTCCGACTCCAGTCCGGCATGGCCTTACACAGAGAAGCGGGACTCCGGATAACGGCCCTACACAGAGAGGGACCCGACCATTGGAGCGAGAGTCTTCTACTATGGACAAACTTAAAGTCCAGAGCCGGAGCATAGGACGGCTCGGACCTATCCAGAACGCCGGGAGTCGGCTTCCAGAATATACCTCCAACACGGCAAGGCCCTAAGTGGAGCACCGAGAATCTGCCTCCAAGGTAGCACGGACTTGTACAGCACGGACTTATCCAGAGCGCCGGGAGTCAACTTCCAAGTTCAACCTCGGAATCGGACACCGCCTTACAGTTATCGGGATTACCACGGCAGAGACCGGACTCCCGATCAGCTTTATCCCCGACGTTATAGACGTCGTTCCCTGGATTCCCGTCAACGTTCACGCCGTTCCAGGGATACATCCAGGAGACGCACGGGTTACGGTGAATGCAGTACAAGATACCACCATCGCCGTTCCCCATCAAGAACCAGAGAGGGCCCGGAGCCCCACAAGCCTAGCTGTCAGGAGCCCCAGGTACAGATAAATTCTGAACCGGATTCCAGAGATGAACTCGGACACAGACTTAAAGATCAGCGTTCCATCCGGACTCTGACTTAAAGATCAAGACTTATATTTTCAAGTTCCTTTGGAGTCAAGTGCTGTTACGGGACGCAGTCACCTTCCAGCAGTACAGCTTCCTGCCACTGCCAACACTTCATCATCAGATGTTTGTGACACGAGACGATCCCGTCATCCTCTAGCAACGTAAGTATCATCTACGACGTTCTGCTTCAATACCACCCTCTTCTCGTACAGGCTCGTTTTTCCAGTCAAGAAGCAGAAACAGAGGAGGAGGAGAAGCTACCATTTGAAGCCAAGATGGCGACGCTATAGTCCTGGGTTCCAGAGATGGCTAGACCGGGCGATGGCTAAGATAAGCAGTCAGATGATCCACCCCGCAAGCGAAGACGGCTTACAGCGACATCGCTTTACGGAGTGGACAAGCCTTCTGAAGAAGACGATCCTGTGACATGTGCACCATCGCCGGAGTCATTCAGGGAACCTGCGTTCCGGAAACCCGACCCTACAAGACCTACATGTACGTCCTGTATGGAGATAATCTATCTTTCAAGTCTCCGAAGTCGGACCCGGATTTAGACGGACTTCTGGAATGTACCAAGACACCGACAGTTGGACTTCAAGCATGACAAGCCTGTGTGGTACTGAACATGATGTTAACTCAACATAGGGTTACTTCATATACCGATTGGCTCCTTACAGCTACATCAAGTTGATACAGGACCCAGACGTCAGACAGAAAGATGGCTCCTTCAAGCTCACCGGACGGGATAGTGGTCCCCGAATCAGGGTTTGGATTCCGTCAACACAGAGCTGCCTCAACAACTACTGGCGTCAAGTTACCCACTCGACAGAGCTATTTCCGACTGCCATGGCCACCGTCAATGATGACAAGACATCACAGATGATCGGGGCACTGACACAACGCCTTTCCGGTAAAGACAAGGCAAAGGCAAAGGGCAAGTCTAACAGAGGAGGTCGCCATGGACAGTCTTCCTGTCAGAACTCGGGCAACCCAAGCAAGATACTCAGAGTAGTTTCGCCCTTACAAGAGAGGACAGTTTCAAGGTAAAGAGGGAATCTTCCGACCGGGGCAGGGGCAACCTCGTTAGTCGGAATTGATGGTTCTCAGCCTCACCTTCAAACCACTAGTCATCCTTTCATCCTTCCCAAGCTTCAAGTCTTTACTCACCTGTCTGTAGGCGGTCGACCCTGATGATATAGAAGATCAGCGTCACTCTGTCTCAAGTTTTTCATCGAAGAAGTCACAGTCCTTACGTGAGGTCTACTCCAAGTCCCGACACTTCTTCTGACGATCATCCTCAGTCTTCTAGAGCCGGATCCTACTCTTCATCGGATAATCTCGGACTCCATCTACACCCGAGATCGTGATCAAGGAAATCCAGACCTCGGAGAAAACGGTTAGTCGGGCTCGACTAAACCCGTTCTTTGGGAGCGAGACATCCAGTCTACAGTGGGCAAGCCTAGATCCAGACTGAGGTTCCTTCCAAGTCCAAGTCAACACGGACCCGTACACCGGAATAGTACGCGGGGATCAAGTCATCTCTAATCCGAAATGCGGATTCGGACTCGGGAACAGACTTGGGACTCCAGCATCCAGCGGGATGACAGTAGAGACTGGACTAGGCGATGGAGCCGGACACCTACTGAGTATATTCGACACTACAGGATTTGGACTCCGACTCCCGATTGTCGTCACTTCCGGCGTTCCAGAGGGCGTTTTTCGAGTTTCTCCTTGATGATCACGTCGGTCCAGGGATGTATCCAGGGACCCCACGGATTATGAAGAATGGAGGAGAATACTACATTCAAGCGTCAGGCAGTTTTCCGGCATATGGAACCTGCACCTGGAACCAGACCATCAACGCCATGACAGCGGCACAGCCTTCGTCACTTGATCACAGATAGTTCAACCACCAGAGGATCGTTGGATGGAGATACAGTCTACCATTCACCCGGGACCTAGCACAGCTTGGCCAGCTCCAGGTACCCCCATTACAGTTTTCAACTACAACTGTACCTGAGGGCAAGAACAAGCAATCTGAGGATGCTCGTCCTGGAACATCTTCACCCCCTTGCAGAGTGGCGATGCCGGATCCAGTTTCAAGCGAGCACAGAGAAGTTCACATTCACCGATGCGGCCTTCACAGCTTGGAGGGGTCCATTAGTCCAGCAACAGATAGCCGGCACATGGATACCACGACAGACAAGCAACGCATCATCTTCCTTAGGGATATCTGCGCTAAGAGGGCAGTCCCCCCTTGGAGGTTGCGGTTGCACAACACATCAGCATTGATTACGAACGTTTACAGTACGGTCGTCAGCTGCGTCAAGTTTGGGGGGAGCAAGATCCCAGTCACTGTTTCAAGAAACATCAGCACTGGTCCTAGGAGCACAGTATCAGTGATGTCATGTCAACACCACGTGTTTCACATCACTTCAAGGTCGTCGCTGCCAGCTTCCCCCAAGTCCTACAGGGTACTACAGCGGAAGATAACTTTTCCACGGAGGCACCGAGACCCGCAATGGCCGAACCCACACGTCTACAAACGATCCAGAATTCCTTTGCAGACCAGGGTTCTCTCCAGGGCCAATTGCACAGACGATGACAGGAGTAAGCTACCATCTACTGCACAGCTGCATCAAGCCCGGAGGATGTACTACGCCGAGGACCCGTGGGCAACACTGCCTCTATTCCAGCAACAGCTGTTTTTTCCTTCTTCTCCTGCATCAAGAGAGGAAATCTCAGCCAAGCACTACACACTATCAATTAGCATCATCCAGGGTTGTCAAGTTGACCGCTGGAATCGACATTGGACAAGATTCCAGCATTTCGGCTTTTCTCCGGTCCTTCGCCTTACAGTCTCGCCGAATCTGTGATGTGGTACTGCATTCTTACGTCCACCATTTGGGCCTTTACAGTCAACTACAGTCAAGGCCCTGTCCTACAAGATAGCTTCCTGACAGCCCTCGCTCTACTTTCGGAGCTTCACGCAATGGAACACAGCTCCCTGACATGGACGGCAGATTGGTCAACCAGATCTTTCATCCGATTCCGGAGTTCGTCACCAAGAACGAATCCACACTTCAGGGACCAGGTGTCCAGAGACTGTACCAGATTCCAGCACTGACAGACTTCGCCGGCCTGCTGGGGGAAGATAGGCTTCCATATCCAGTCTGAGCCCTGCGGCACAATTTACAGAGAACAGGTCCGACAAGAGGCTCCAGACGTCTTCTTCTCTCATCAGTTCCAACCAGACGCATCGGCTGACATCACTAAGGTCACGATCACCGTTTGGTTGAAGAAGACCACCGACTGGGTTTACCAACGAGCCATCCACACTTCTCCCCCGTTGTCAAAGACATCGTCTCACAGGACTACAGCAACTTCTGCTGACTTCTATCTACAGACATGTCTGTACAGACGGATAGGATGACTACGCTGGACCTACAGCTACAGCTCAGCGCATAGTCCACTATTCCTATCAAAGAAAGGGGGGGGGGAACGCCGCTCAAGCAAGCGTTTTATATCCAGTCAGAGCCCTGCGGCACTTTTTACAGACCCGACAAGAGGCTCCAGACGTCCATCGACGCTTCTCCTCCTCTATCAAAGACATCGTCTCACAAGACTAGACTAGAGCCAATGCGACGTCCGGACCACTTTGGGGAAAACTTATCGTTGAACGATATTGTCGACGCCTGCGCTTGGACGATGAATTCAACTTCTGCTGGCCTCTATCTACAGACAGATAGGATGACTACGCTGGACCTACAGCTACAGCTCATCGCATAGTCCACTACTCCTATCAAAGTAGGGGGGGGGGGCGCTCAAGCAAGATCCCGACAATTCAGTAAGCATGTAGAAGCAGACCATGCTGAGACGAAGGGACTTCAAGGCATCCGATGGCATCTGATTATCTGGCAATAAATAAACGAGCAAATGGTCGGTGCGATATCCACCTCTCGCCGTATTACTTTTAATTCCTTGAGCTCCCTACGCCTCTATACGACATGGGAATTATCAGGATATTGCTAGGCATACCAGATTTAAAAATCAGAACAAGGCGTGCTCCACGCAACCCAAGACAAGACTTTAAGACGGGCTACCCAACCTCCTCTGTTGGGAGTCTGTCATACATTGATAGCAGGTGAAGATTTGAGCAATAAATATGAAACATTTAAAAACAATGTTGGTATTTATTATCAAATCAAACCTGCTATCAAACCCATCCTTCCCACTTTGCTGCGGCCTTGGCTCAAAACACGTCTTGCACAGCATGGGAAAAAGAGGAAGGGCATGCGCGGAGAACACGCCACATAGCGGACGATCGAGGGGACGATCAAGGGAGACAATTTCTTTGCAAGAGACCTCCAAATAGGAGAAATATGGCATACATTGATAGCAGATTTGATTTGATAATAAATATCAACATTGTTTTTAAATGTTTCATATTTCATTTTTGTTGGAATTTTGCAGAGATATATACATAGTTTAAGAGTACATATAATGCAATAATAATAATAATAAATAATAATATTTTATTTCAGACACTGGTGGTCCATATACAGAAAGAGAAGCTAATTAACTGTTTTACAAAATACAACGTGAATTGGATCCACTCACAGTGGTCCATGAAGTGTCAGTGCCCAGTGGGCTCTCAGTGCTGAGTGCAATTTAACATCACATTCATTCAGGGTATATATCAGGTAATTATCGGAGTCATCAACCCGCCTCTTCAAGCTGAAGATGGATTTACGAATGAGCTCACCAAACGACATCACTCCATTTATAACGAACATGTGACTTGCACTACAGTCTCGTCTATAGTGCATCAGCCATCTAAACGAATTGTTATACATAATTCGAATACTGTTATATACACCTCTGCCATAATTAAACCACATAGAATAACCATAAATATTAGAACAGTAAGAACGAAAGAGCATTTTCTTTACAATGTTACTGCAGGCACGAAATTTCCTCAACAGCATATTTGCTCTGACACACAGCTTCCTTTTTTGTGACTCGATATCGAGGTTATCACATAAATCACTCGCAAAAATATGTCCAAGATAGGAATATGAGTCGACAAACTTTAAAAAATTATTATTTAGGGCAACATTTGGAATTCTGTACAGGTGATAGCCCTTCGGCTTAAAAAACATACACACAGTTGTTTTCGTATTGTATACAATATCATGTGTTTCAGCATAATCTTCGCATTCCTTCAGCAAACTTTGTAGTGACCTTGCGGATGGGCAAATCAGACACAGATCATCTGCATATATCAGATGATTCATAAATACCCCAGCAATGTTACAGCCTACTTTGGTGTTCGTTAATCTAGTATCAAGTTCATGAAAATAAATCGAAAGGAGACAGGGGGAGAAAACTCCCCCTTGCCTTACACCGTTGGATACATTAAAAAAGGTGGAAAACGCAGATCCCCACTTAACCGTGAACTTTTGAATTCTGCACCATATATGCACAATATTTACAATATACAACGGCCAGTCTCTGTCAATTAACTTTTTCAATAACGTCCAATGGTTGACCCTGTCAAACGCTTTAGATGCGTCCATAAAACAAACATAGACTGGACTACCATTAGTACGGTAAAAATTAACAATTTCCTTTAGAACAAATATACACTGATCCGTTGATCTACCAGACTTAAACCCAAACTGGGAATCAGATGTGTACATGTGGGTTTCACACACAGTTAAAATTATTCGCTCAAGGATTTTGGACACAACCGTGGCTATTGCAATAGGTCTGTAGTTGTCAGATTGAGTGATGTCGCTAGATTTGTTCTTTACAATCGGAATAATGGAAACATACGCCAGCTCATCAGGCAAACTACCATGTTGTAACATGATATTAATACATAAAAATAAGTGGATACATAATTTATCAGATGCATATTTCAAGTGTTCAGCAGTAAGTCCATCAATACCAGCGGATTTACCGAGTTTCATATCATGAATAATGTCACGAACTATATCAGGTGTCGCAACAGGTAAAACATCAGAATAATTAGTCCTTTTCATCTGTAACTGAGTTAAGTAGGGTACAATATTTACTTTTCCAAAGATTAGCAATATCAGATTCCCCTTCCGTTTTATCAATTGTGCCAGGCAACAGCGTCGATTTACCATTTACATTACGAACCTCCTTCCAAAAATCGACATTGTCGTAACTACAGAAAGCCTCGGCCATTTTATTAGCACGTATGGAAACTTCGTCTTTTTTACAAGCCCTGAGAGCATATTTAAACTGGCGTCTGGTTCTCTGCATATAATCACTGATAGGTCCACTACGAGGACTACCATGTTCCCTCCACAAGATGAAAGCAGTCCGCGCATGCGTATGAAGATCATCAATACAATCGTTCCAACCAGGGATCACATATTGTTTACATTGAAGTCCCTATCACACCAAACTACGACAGTAGTACGAATGCCCCGACCCTCACGATTTGTAAAAATCACTTGATTCTTGCCAGAATCGGGTGAAATTAGCCGAATTTCAGTACAAATTCAGATTTATGCGTTCCTACTACGACTGTACACGAATGTGCCCCGACTCTGCCAAGACAGCACTGCGACTGCCCGATCTAGCCACGACACTGCCCCGTTCCTACTGCGAATTTACATCCTCGACCGGCACGAATGAGCCACGACAGAGGCACGACCGCACGATATCGCCAAGATCCCGTCAAGACAGTACCGCGACAGGCCCGATTGTGCCACGACCGTACACGAATGTACTGCGACAGGGCAACGACAGCGCCACGATTTTCGAATTTTCTATCACGTCCGCGCCTCGACTATATATACTGCCGATTTTCTGGCTTTCCTCATTCAAGTTTTGGTTGTTCATAGAGCACACATCACGTCACTATGCCACCCAAAAAAATCAAGAGAACCAAGAGTCCCATCAAAGGCAAAGGCAAAGCCAAAGGCAAGACATCAGCTCGTCGCAAGGCTATTCCATCACCACAAGACACCTCTGAGTCTGAACATACAGACAATGACACAGACCAATCACCAAGGTCCCCTAGCCCACCACCACCACAAGCTGCTGGAGAAGTTGCTGGAGAAGCTGCTGGAGAAGCGGCTGAAGAAGATGTAGAGAGGCCACCCAAGGAGAAGAGAACCCGTATCTCCACAGACCTGACTCCCACTGATGAGGAAATGATGGTTGACTTCTTGGAAGAGCACCCCATGATCTATGATAAGAAGTTGAACGACTACAGGGATAATGTGAAGAAGGCTGCCTTGTGGGAAGACATATCCAACAAGCTGGAAAGACCCATTGGTGTCCTGTAAACCTGGTACAAGTGCCAGAGAACCAGATATGGAAAGTTGCAACGGACAAGAAGAAGTCTGGTTCTGCTGCTGTGGTCCTAACTGAGAGGCAGAAGTGGATTGAAGAGAAATTCGCCTTCTTGCAACCGTACATAGCACCATGCCCTAGGAGGGCACTGGGAGGGTTGAAGGCAAGGTCTGCTCCTGCTCCTGTTCCTGAAGCCACACATGTGCCTCAAATTGATGAGGATGAAGATGAAAGCCACTCCATGGTGTCATCTGTTGGTGAAGCTGCTGCCTCCACATCAGGCCAAATCACTCCATCTTCTACAACCACACCAGTCCTCCTCGATCCCAGACCCAGAAGGGAGAGTGGTAGAAGGGAAAGAGCCCATGATGAGTCTGTCATGAGGAAGCTGCAGGAAAGCAGAGAAGAAGGGATAAAGTTGCAGAGTCAGCTGGTCAGCTATCTACAAGCCGCTCAAGAGCCACAAGATGAGAGAACTACTTTTGCAAACTGGTGCAAAAGTGTAATGTTGGACATGGACAGTAGTTTGTGGAGGAGATTTCAAGGTGACATGCTGGGTTTGATGACAAAATACACTGTCCTGAATGATCAAGCCAAGTCAACTGCAATGCCACCAGCACGCCAGCCTTCCCAGCCTTCTCCAATGCCTTCATCAATGCCTCAGCAGCACCAACAGCCATACATGAGCACTTCATCCCAGTCATATGCAGCACCTGGTATTTCATCCCAGTCATATGCAGCACCTGGTACTTCTCAGCAGAATTCAACCCAACACCAGTGGCAACCCCATCCAAGTCAGTGGCCAAATCCATCACAAGTCAAGCCTGCCAGAAGTGTGTATTATAGCCAAGATGTGCAATTCATGCAACAATTCCAGCAGCAGCAACCACAGTATCAAAGTCGCCAACCTGCCCAGCAGCAGATACCAACCACTACTCCACAGTACACTACTCTTCAACCAGCCCAGACAACTACTACTTCTTCATTCACTGCTGCTACAGCAACTGCTACCACTTCGCTGCAAAGCACCAGCAGTCCACTTACCACTCAAGATGTCAGCCAGTTCTCCATACCTTATGTGGGCTCCATTGGATCTCAGCCATCTGGGGATATGAATATAATCGACCTACTGCAACCACCATCCAGCTAAGCTGCCTGCCTGCCTGCCTGCCTGCCTGCCATTGCCTTTAAAAACAGTCCTTTTCAGGACTAACACAACGGCCCTTTTCAGGGCCAACCACTTATTCCAAAGAAAATTATCAAACCAAACCAAACCAAACGAAATCAAACCAAAAAAAAAGAAAAGTTATTGCAAACACAAAGTCCAAAACACAAAGTCCAATAATAAAAAGGAAAACCCTTATCACAGCAAACAAACAAAAATAAAGTCCTATTTAACATAAAAAAAATTCAATAAATGACTATTTTCATTTGTTGATTTCTTTTCTTATGTTAAATAGGACTTTATTTTTTTTATGTCAATTGCAATAATAAGACACATTTTAATATTACATTTTTTTTTCAGGTATGATCAATTTTCTTTTGAAGTCATGGTGGCCCTGAAAAGGGCCGTTTTGTTAGTGCTGAAAAGGACTGTTTGTTTAAATCATGTCACTCTGCCATGGGACAGAACCAGCAGGGCAATTGAAGTAGTGCATGAGGTATTCACGCTGCTGCTTCCCTGTAGTGGATGCACGTGTAGACCCTTTTACTTGCTTGATACTCTCCATCAAACCAGCTTCCCTCCAGGAACCAGGAATGAGAGTGTGGTTCTCATCCTCCTTGTCAAGAGCAGCATTCTGCAAGGCGGGATAACGTATCCTCATCAGGTTATGCAGCAAAATGCAAGCGTCGGCAATGAGTCTGGCATTGGAAGGAGCATGCAGCATGGTGGTCAGCAGGATCTGCCATCGTTGAGCCAGAATGCCAAAAGCATTTTCCACCACCCTACGGCTTCTGGAGATTCTGTAATTGTATATTCTTTTTGGGATGGTCATCCTCTTCTCAGAATATGGCTTCGTCAGGTATGACCGCAAAGCAAAGATGTCATCTCCCAGGATGAAGTACGGTGTGTCCTTGTCATCAAGGGGAAGCTTGTCTGCAGGCGGAAACCCAATGGAACCATCATCAATGGCCTCCTTCAAGTCGGTGTCATTGAAGATCTGTGAGTCCGACATATGACCAAAGCCACCAGTGTCTGCCCAGATGAACTTATAATCAGCATCGACCATGCCCAGCAACACAATGGAGTAGAAGCCCTTGTAATTGTAGTAGAGACTGCCACTGCTGTTGGGTCTCCTGATGGCAATGTGCTTCCCATCCATGGCACCAACTGCATGGGGGACATTCCATCTCCTTTGAAATTGCTCTGCCACTTCCTTCCACTCTTCAGGATTATTTGGACACTTGATGACCTCCTCTGCATATTCGTCCACAATGGCTTGGCAGACTTCTCTGACGATCAAGGAGATGGTGTTCTGAGGCACCCTGAAGCTGTATTTCATGATGGAGTAGTTGCTGCCACTGGCCAGATGTCTCATTGTGATTGCAATTTTCATGGCTGGCTCGATGGCCTTTCTATAGTTGGTGTCCTGCTTGGTGATCCTTAGGCCTAAACGTTGCACCAGCTCGTCAAACATTTGTGGCTCGACACGAAGGAAGTTTGTAAAAGAGGCTGGGTCTTCATGCCTGAGCTCTGGCATAAGCCGATGGAAGTGACCAAACTGCAGCCTCCTCTCCACATCCAACCATGGACGCACCCAGCATCTCCCCTCCCTTGGCTGCCTCCTCCTTCTTCTTCTGTCAAGTATTGATTCAATGATGTCAATTTCTTGGTTTAGTTGATGGAAAAATAGCATACCTTGCATCACTATCAACTGTCGATTCCTTTGAGATGAGATGGACATGATGACTGTTCTCTTTTTTTCCTGTCTCAGCAACAACTAATGCCCCAAGGCAAACACTTGCAGTTTTTATACCATTGTGGATGCAGATTAGCTACAAAATAGCAAAGTCTTGGGTAAGTCGTGGCTAGGTCTTGGCTAAATCGTGGCTGGTTCGTGCCTATCGTAGCATGATCTTGGCATGATCGTATCGCATTCGTACCTGTCGTTGTTCATTCGGCTGAAATCGTGGCATGTTCTTGGTAGGGTTGGGGCGCACTCGTGGCTCAGTCGGATGTGTCTTGGCGTTGTCGTGGCTCAGTGGTATTGCATTCGGGTTTTCCGGTGACCGTCCTCAACCCCCGACCGAGCTACGACAGCGCCAAGACACATCCGACTGAGCCACGAATGCACCCCGACAGATACGACTGTACTCCGAATTCACTGCGAATTAACTGCGGTCCTCCCACGAATTCTTCGAATCGTGAGAGCAAGCCGATTTTATAGCTACACCCTTAATATTCGTGACACCCCCGGCGACCGTCCCGAATGTACAAGATCATGCCACGACCGTCCCCGATAGAACTACGGACCGCCCGACTCCGCAACGACTTTTTGGCCGAATTTCCACATTTTTGAGTCGTGGCTGTCGTAGTACAGTCGGGAAGCTTGGTGTGATAGGGGCTTAGCCCCTATCACACCAAACTACGACAGTAGTACGAATGCCCCGACCCTCACGATTTGTAAAAATCACTTGATTCTTGCCAGAATCGGGTGAAATTAGCCGAATTTCAGTACAAATTCAGATTTATGCGTTCCTACTACGACTGTACACGAATGTGCCCCGACTCTGCCAAGACAGCACTGCGACTGCCCGATCTAGCCACGACACTGCCCCGTTCCTACTGCGAATTTACATCCTCGACCGGCACGAATGAGCCACGACAGAGGCACGACCGCACGATATCGCCAAGATCCAGTCAAGACAGTACTGCGACAGGCCCGATTGTGCCACGAACGTACACGAATGTACTGCGACAGGGCAACGACAGCGCCACGATTTTCGAATTTTCTGTCACGTCCGTGCCTCGACTATATATACTGCCGATTTTCTGGATTTCCTCATTCAAGTTTTGCTTGTTCATAGAGCACACATCACGTCACTATGCCACCCAGAAAAGTCAAGAGAACCAAGAGTCCCACCAAAGGCAAAGGCAAAGGCAAGACATCAGCTCGTCGCAAGGCTATTCCATCACCACAAGAGACCTCTGAGTCTGAACATGCAGACAATGACACAGACCAATCACCAAGATCCCCTAGCCCACCACCACCACAAGCTGCTGGAGAAGTTGGTGGAGAAGCTGCTGGAGAAGCGGCTGAAGAAGATGTAGAGAGGCCACCCAAGGAGAAGAGAACCCGTATCTCCACAGACCTGACTCCCACTGATGAGGAAATGATGGTTGACTTCTTGGAAGAGCACCCCATGATCTATGATAAGAAGTTGAACGACCACAGGGATAATGTGAAGAAGGCTGCCTTGTGGGAAGACATATCCAACAAGCTGGAAAGACCCATTGGTGTCCTGCAAACCTGGTACAAGTGCCAGAGAACCAGATATGGAAAGTTGCAAGCGGACAAGAAGAAGTCTGGTTCTGCTGCTGTGGTCCTAACTGAGAGGCAGAAGTGGATTGAAGAGCAATTCGCCTTCTTGCAACCGTACATAGCACCATGCCCTAGGAGGGCACTGGGAGGGTTGAAGGCACGGTCTGCTACTGCTCCTGTTCCTGAAGCCACACATGTGCCTCAGATTGATGAGGATGAAGATGAAAGCCAATCCATGGTGTCATCTGTTGGTGAAGCTGCTGCCTCCGCATCAGGCCAAATCACTCCATCTTCTACAACCACACCAGTCCTCCTCGATCCCAGACCCAGAAGGGAGAGTGGTAGAAGGGAAAGAGCCCATGATGAGTCTGTCATGAGGAAGCTGCAGGAAAGCAGAGAAGAAGGGATAAAGTTGCAGAGTCAGCTGGTCAGCTATCTACAAGCCGCTCAAGAGCCACAAGATGAGAGAACTACTTTTGCAAACTGGTGCAAAAGTGTAATGTTGGACATGGACAGTAGTTTGTGGAGGAGATTTCAAGGTGACATGCTGGGTTTGATGACAAAATACACTGTCCTGAATGATCAAGCCAAGTCAACTGCAATGCCACCAGCACGCCAGCCTTCCCAGCCTTCTCCAATGCCTTCATCAATGCCTCAGCAGCACCAACAGCCATACATGAGCACTTCATCCCAGTCATATGCAGCACCTGGTATTTCATCCCAGTCATATGCAGCACCTGGTACTTCTCAGCAGAATTCAACCCAACATCAGTGGCAACCCCATCCAAGTCAGTGGCCAAATCCATCACAAGTCAAGCCTGCCAGAAGTGTGTATTATAGCCAAGATGTGCAATTCATGCAACAATTCCAGCAGCAGCAACCACAGTATCAAAGTGGCCAACCTGTCCAGCAGCAGATACCAACCACTACTCCACAGTACACTACTCTTCAACCAGCCCAGACTACTACTACTTCTTCATTCACTGCTGCTACAGCAACTGCTACCACTTCACTGCAAAGAACCAGCAGTCCACTTACCACTCAAGATGTCAGCCAGTTCTCCATACCTTATGTGGGCTCCATTGGATCTCAGCCATCTGGGGATATGAATATAATCGACCTACTGCAACCACCATCCAGCTAAGCTGCCTGCCTGCCTGCCTGCCTGCCTGTCTTTGCCTTTAAAAACAGTCCTTTTCAGGACTAACACAACGGCCCTTTTCAGGGCCAACCACTTATTCCAAAGAAAATTATCAAACCAAACCAAACGAAATCAAACCAAAAAAAAAAGAAAAGTTATTGCAAACACAAAGTCCAAAACACAAAGTCCAATAATAAAATGGAAAACCCTTATCACAGCAAAAAAAAACAAATAAAGTCCTATTTAACATAAAAAAAAATTCAATAAATGACTCTTTTCATTTGTTGATTTCTTTTCTTATGTTAAATAGAACTTTATTTTTTTTATGTCAATTGCAATAATAAGACTCACATTTTAATATTACATTTTTTTTTCAGGTATGATCAATTTTCTTTTGAAGTCATGGTGGCCCTGAAAAGGGCCGTTTTGTTAGTGCTGAAAAGGACTGTTTGTTTAAATCATGTCACTCTGCCATGGGACAGAACCAGCAGGGCAATTGAAGTAGTGCATGAGGTATTCACGCTGCTGCTTCCCTGTAGTGGATGCACGTGTAGACCCTTTACTTGCTTGATACTCTCCATCAAACCAGCTTCCCTCCAGGAACCAGGAATGAGAGTGTGGTTCTCATCCTCCTTGTCAAGAGCAGCATTCTGCAAGGCGGGATAACGTATCCTCATCAGGTTATGCAGCAAAATGCAAGCGTCGGCAATGAGTCTGGCATTGGAAGGAGCATGCAGCATGGTGGTCAGCAGGATCTGTCATCGTTGAGCCAGAATGCCAAAAGCATTTTCCACCACCCTACGGCTTCTGAAGATTCTGTAATTGTATATTCTTTTTGGGATGGTCATCCTCTTCTCAGAATATGGCTTCATCACGTATGACCGCAAAGCAAAGATGTCATCTCCCAGGATGAAGTACGGTGTGTCCTTGTCATCAAGGGGAAGCTTGTCTGCAGGCGGAAACCCAATGGAACCATCATCAATGGCCTCCTTCAAGTCGGTGTCATTGAAGATCTGTGAGTCCGACATATGACCAAAGCCACCAGTGTCTGCCCAGATGAACTTATAATCAGCATCGACCATGCCCAGCAACACAATGGAGTAGAAGCCCTTGTAATTGTAGTAGAGACTGCCACTGCTGTTGGGTCTCCTGATGGCAATGTGCTTCCTATCCATGGCACCAACTGCATGGGGGACATTCCATCTCCTTTGAAATTGCTCTGCCACTTCCTTCCACTCTTCAGGATTATTTGGACACTTGATGACCTCCTCTGCATATTCGTCCACAATGGCTTGGCAGACTTCTCTGACGATCAAGGAGATGGTGTTCTGAGGCACCCTGAAGCTGTATTTCATGATGGAGTAGTTGCTGCCACTGGCCAGAGGTCTCATTGTGATTGCAATTTTCATGGCTGGTTCGATGGCCTTTCTATAGTTGGTGTCCTGCTTGGTGATCCTTAGGCCTAAACGTTGCACCAGCTCGTCAAACATTTGTGGCTCGACACGAAGGAAGTTTGTAAAAGAGGCTGGGTCTTCATGCCTGAGCTCTGGCATAAGCCGATGGAAGTGACCAAACTGCAGCCTCCTCTCCACATCCAACCATGGACGCACCCAGCATCTCCTCTCCCTTGGCTGCCTCCTCCTTCTTCTTCTGTCAAGTATTGATTCAATGATGTCAATTTCTTGGTTTAGTTGATGGAAAAATAGCATACCTTGCATCACTATCAACTGCCGATTCCTTTGAGATGAGATGGACATGATGACTGTTCTCTTTTTTTCCTGTCTCAGCAACAACTAATGCCCCAAGGCAAACACTTGCAGTTTTTATACCATTGTGGATGCAAATTAGCTACAAAATAGCAAAGTCTTGGGTAAGTCGTGGCTAGGTCTTGGCTAAATCGTGGCTGGTTCGTGCCTATCGTAGCATGATCTTGGCATGGTCGTATCGCATTCGTACCTGTCGTTGTTCATTCGGCTGAAATCGTGGCATGTTCTTGGTAGGGTTGGGGCGCATTCGTGGCTCAGTCGGATGTGTCTTGGCGTTGTCGTGGCTCAGTCGTATTGCATTCGGGTTTTCCGGTGACCGTCCTCAACCCCCGACCGAGCTACGACAGCGCCAAGACACATCCGACTGAGCCACGAATGCGCCCCGACAGATACGACTATACTCCGAATTCACTGCGAATTAACTGCGGTCCTCCCACGAATTCTTCGAATCGTGAGAGCAAGCCGATTTTTTAGCTACACCCTTAATATTCGTGACACCCCCGGCGACCGTCCCGAATGTACAAGATCATGCCACGACCGTTCCCGACAGAACTACGAACCCCCCGACTCCGCAACGACTTTTTGGCCGAATTTCCACATTTTTGAGTCGTGGCTGTCATAGTACAGTCGGGAAGCTTGGTGTGATAGGGGCTT
>JAVTVY010052814.1:0-26705 GCA_036873755.1 Hanleya hanleyi | reverse complement strand
TTGCTGCGTACCGGTATCTGATATAAATCCATGCCAAACTGTTATGCCTAGTCTTTATACAAAGGTTCATTAATAATTGTTTTACTGCTTGCCAGGAAATGAGGCAGGTGGCCAGATTTTATTTTTTATTTATTTATTTATTTTTTTTTTGCAATGCAGACAATCCCAATTGTTGTTTTTTTGCAATACAAAGATACAAAAGAAATAAGATTCAGACTATATATACTTACCACTTAGCAAAAAATGTTTAGGTTGAATACTGCTCATCAATGGAGATAACCAATCACTCGCCTGAACTAATTTAAGGGTGTGCTATTTTAGGTGTGCTAACCACCCTCCTAAGAATATATAAATAAAGTGATTTCAATCAATTTCCCATTGAGAAGTTTACATCTAGTTGCACAGTGACCAGCTCTGATGGAAGTGGCAACTGGTCAAGAAATGCTGGATGCGAGAAATTTGGATTCTCACAAACTGTGCCACTGGGAATACAAAGTCCGCAAATTTGGATTCTCTGGATTCTCGCAAACTAAGCCATTGAGAATCCAGTTGGATTCTCGCAAAATTTTGCGAAATTCTACCCCTGTGCGATGTATGTGGGGAACCCTCGCCTGTATTTCTTTATGAGGGGAAACTGGGGTTGGCGATTTCCGACTCCAGGTACCAGGATGTGGTGTGGTCATGTGGTGTTTACCTTATCGACGACAGTTCCCGCCATGAATACCACATACAGAAGAACTCGTCTGAGACTGATGGAGGTGCTGCGGTTGCGAACATATCGTTCCAGAGTTGATGTGAATGTACAGGTGAAATGTCAAGGATTGGGATTTAAAATGCTGAAAAACTGAACTTAGAAAAATAAAGAACTGAATAAAAATCTATGCATGGAGACATTCATACAGTTGACTCCTCGTCGATGATCAATAATAAACTCCAGTAAATGGGGAGAGTCAGACGCAGGCATTTGCACGTCGCTGAAAGTGAAAGTAGGCGGGATGATATATGTAGAGCTGCCAAATGTCAAGAAATGTAAAGTGTCTCCATGAATAGATTTTGTAATGTGTAAATTCCATTAGTCCCACCAAACCCCGGGAGTGGTTCGCTTGACACCTGCATTAAGCTCGGACTAAAACTACTGAATGATCGATTCTTCCTATTTCTAAGATGAAAAGGCACTAAAACTTGAGTTTTCGCACTTCATTCGATGAAAATTGGGAAAAATTAAGTTTTCATACTTCATTCGATGAAAATCAGGAAAAATTGAGTTTTAGGCATTATTTAGCGCGCCAAAGGCTCGCGAAAAAAATTGAGTTTTATTGAATTCAGAAATTGAGTAGATGAAAAAATTTTGTCAAGAATAACCCGTGCTACGATTTCCAAATTCTCACACCAACACGTTTCCTATCTTATTTGAGCGACCCCAAGTCTAAACATCGATATAGAACTTCTTTGCTTCGTTGACATAACCTTTATAACACAGTACAAAACGTGATGGGATAATGAAATAGGAAATGCTAATTTTCCATCATTCGTTAGTGCATTTATCTACACTGCTGTTACCAGGCAACTTGCCATTCTTAATACACACAATTCAGTATATTGTTATAGAACTGTGGCCTTTAACGCGTATCCTATTTCACATCCAAACATTTCATCACAGACCAAATCATGCAGGCTTCAAAAGGTCAAATTGCCACTGATGATGAAATATCCTACATCAACCAATTAAGTCAGCCGGTGCAATAACCCAGCAGAACATAGAAAGATCTGGTATCATCCTTCAGATTGGCCTGTGAGCAACAATGATAAAATTTACTGAGGGCGAAACAAAGCCGTCCTGCAAGCCACCCAAGGAATTTATCAGCTTGTGTTGGGACATTTTGTTGGTATCGTGTAAGTTGTTTAGTAGTTTACTCATTCAAATCTCCATACCATATTTTCTGTTATTCAACAGAAATTCTTTACTGGTTTTAATTGTTTAAGTTTTACTGGGTTTCAACTGCTACAGATAGTAACATAGTACTGATACTGTAGAAATGGGTAGTGTGAATTTAATTATTCCATGTTTAGTACAATTTGTTCACATGAATGGTGGAATGTCTGGACTCTCAAATGAAAGTGTGTTACACATGTATAGCTCAAGCGTGTCAGGTTTGAGGAACAAACATAGTTGCAATTAAGATATAACCAACGAAATTTCATGACAATTATTGAATCTAAGTAGGCCCCTACCTAACAAAATTAGCTTAATAAAAAAGGCCTTCCTGGCGTAAATTGTTTTCTTTTGAGAGAGAATGGTAATTTCTGGGTTAAGAATTTCCTGTATAAAGATAGGTTGTTCAAGGAGGCTTTGTTTTTGCCGCTGTTGTGTCCATCAAGGTTATGGAAACATGATATATGTAACCAGAGCCCTGATCTACAGCTGTATAAAACTCAACATCTGGCATTGACGGCATGTTTAAAGGGTCTTAATTTATTTTCTTTGGGTAGAATTTAACTAGATAAAGTAACTTTGATTGTACTTCTTGAATATTGACTATATATCACACTGGGATATAATTTAAACAAAAACATTACATGTGTAATTATGTCTAAATTTTTCTTGTCATTTCAAATTTTGATTCCTTGATTAAGGGATACAGAATCACTGCCACAGAGTGTGTTGGTGTGTCACAGAATCACTGCCACAGAGTGTGTTGGTGTGTCACAGATTCACATCAGCACAGTAACTGGTAAACTATTCATTCAATCCCATCACTTTTAATCTTCAACAAAATATTCAATACTGTTTTAATCGAAAATTTCTGGTGATTTTTGATGAAAATCTCTGGTGATTCTGACTTGGGCTGCATGTGCCCATCTTAATATAGGCTGGTTTCAACTTGGGGCGGTGGGGGGGGGGGGGATTGCCAAGAGCTCAGTGCCTGTCCTAATGCCTACCTTACTTCGTAGGTCCTGTGACGCATAGTCACACTGCCATGTATTACAATGACCATGAATGATGACAGGTGCCTGCATGCCAATAATCTTGTAGTGTCATTTTACAAATGCCAAACAGGGCATGAACCAATGAAGAATTTTACTTAGCATAAATTTACTCTGTAAGAGACTGAAAATACAACGGAAAACAAACATTTCAGGTAAACAAGAGTGATGAGGGTTTATTAGATTGCACAAATGATAATTCAATAGATTGATGATAGTCGCCTGTCGGTGATGAATCAGCCAAAAATAGAACAGAAAGAAAACAACGTGAGAAGACGTTCGTTTACCTTTAGAGTCAGGCATCGTGGCGTCCTAAAAAATAAACCCATACATACCCAAGAGACTAGTCGCAGGATCACCTGGGGTTTCTTGATAAAAGAAATAGGATCAAAGGGGGCACCGGCCTTCCCAGCTCCATAAGCACCACCAGCATTTCCTACGTTCGACATTTTGGATAACCAATGTTAGTGACCCATAAACTGATGACGTCACGAAATTTGTTATTATTAAGAGATACTAATCGGAATTTATTTTTCATTTGAGACATATATTAAAATATTTCATGTTGTTATAAATGACATTTTTATGGTGTATTTTATTTCTATATTACATATCCGCAGTCACGCGTTTGCACGATTTATGGGGATCGCAGTTTTGATGACGTAGAGCGCTGGGTTGCGCCATCAGTCGGAAAAGGGCACGTTGGACGTACTTGTCGTGTGATAGAAATAGACAATATTCTGCATAAAAGACGAATGGAAACGAACTATAGGCATTTAGAAGTTATTTTTCGACATAACGGAGTTATTCAGTTTGCATAGGAAAACACTAGTTAGTGATCAGTCATGGAGCATTCAGAGAATACGTGTCCTGTTTGTAGTGAGCAAATAGGAATTTATTCAGTGGGTGCATGTGACCACCCGGTTTGTTACAAATGTGTTACCAGAATGAGGGTTTTATGTTTGACCTTCGACCATGACCTATATTTTGGTATGCGACACCTCGTTTCCCCCTATTGAATCCACTCACAAAAAATTAGAAATTTTTAATGATTTCCTGATTTTTCCGTGACACTGACCTTTGACCTCGACCTATATTTTGTGTGCAACACATCGTTCCCCCCTAGGGCATCCACTTACCAAAAATTAGATCTGTAGATAGAAAACTGTCAATGATCAATGATTTCCTGATTTTAGGCAACAGTGACCTTTGACCTCTGACCTTGACCTCAATTTTGGTATGCGACACATCGTCTTCACCTAGCGTATCCACTCACAAAAATTGCAACTGTGGATAGAAAACGTTCACAGATATAGACCGGACACGAACACTTCAGTGGTTTCCTGTTTTTTAAGCCAGTGACCTTTGACCTCTGACCTTGACCTTCATTTTGGTACGCGACACATCGTCTCCCCGTAGGGTATCCACTCACCAAAAATTGGAACTGTAAATAGAAAACTGTTCCAGATATAGACCGGACACGGGGGACGGACAGACGGACGGACAGACGCCCCGACGGACGGAAACCGCCATCACATAATACGTCCGCCTTTTTGGCGGGCGTATAAAAATAAAGCAGGCCACAGGGAACTGCTTTTTATTGGTTTTAGCCTTTCAAAAATTGTGATAACATTCCCCTTTAAGGATGATGTTAGCTTCAAATGCAGATATACTTCCTGTTATATGGACATGTGTCCTGTTCCACGTTTATGCTAATTCCTACGAAGTAGGCTACAGATCGCAAATTGTCCGGTAATGAGTCAGTGAGTCCATACGAATCCTTTCGTCGGCAAAATAAGGAGAACCATTGACATTAGAACCTTTATTTTTGGCATGAACGTGCATTAGGGCATTGTTACCAGCAGGTTCT
Source organism: Hanleya hanleyi (assembly GCA_036873755.1). NCBI lineage: Eukaryota > Metazoa > Mollusca > Polyplacophora > Lepidopleurida > Hanleyidae > Hanleya > Hanleya hanleyi. The sequence goes on along the minus strand of JAVTVY010052814.1, from coordinate 21,850 downwards.
GAGCTGACCGAATTCTGATGAAAATCTGATTTATAATTATTTTTTTTATTATTTATTGATGGCTCAGCGAGTGCACCGTCATGCCCATCGGGAACCCGTGGCTGTATGTTTCACTGTGACTTTTGAAGGTTCCCTGATACGCCATATCACGACACACCGGTTCTTGTAAAATCAGCGAAGTTAAGCGATGTTGAGCCTGGTCAAGACTTTGTGTAAACGGGGCCCATTTAACCAATGGATAAATGAGTGAATTTAGTCTAATAGATGAAGGTCCCAAGATGAAAGCGCAAGCTGATGCGATAAGCATAGTAATGAAACGTACATTTACCTTCTGTCATAGGTCTGTTAAATTTCCCACTGTGCTATCCGACATCCGCGCATTAAAGACGTCCGGGCTATAGCACTATCACTATTGCCAGAAGTTCATGATGGACTTCTGCTATTGCACAAGCGCCATAACACACGATCGTGACATAGGCTGTACGGAATAACCAGTGACCTATTTACCGCACTGTATTTCTCGGAAATACCAAATGTCCTCGAAATAGCACAAACTTTCTATTTTTGAAGGCGAAACTAAACGATCGAATTACAATCTCAGACCGAGAAACCCTAATCGTACATGTCTGTTTACATTGCAATATCATTGCAGGTCGGAACAATAATATTATAACCATATATATGTTAGATTAAACGATTAAATTTGATTGACTTACACTTGATTTAATACCGGCTTTGACGATAGAATTAATTGAATATGTGAAATTTAAAATGTGCTGGACGGTAGTCATGAATCTCAATGCCTCAATGCAGATTGAGTCATATTTGCGGTGCACTAAAAAGGGGGCAAAACGATGAATTTATTTATACCTCACTGCATGTACAAGGAAACATTAAAATACAGACAAAATACAATTCACAAGTGCACACTTGTGAACTCTTATCAGAGTTATGAGATACAACATTCATCAATATTACGTTTTATATGTTACCTGATATACAATACGTTCTAGAATAGCAAAACAAATTTAGCTCTTTTGACACTGCACAATGTCCCTGTCTGACATGGCGGACATGTCACCACCCAAGAGTGCAAACATTTCAAAGCGGGCATCGTATTTTATTTCATCATAAGCGGGACGTTCTATTATTACATGTACCCCATGAATGGAATTTTGGCATATTGGACATATTCTTTCTACGCAGGGGTTTTTCTTGACAGTTTTTCATCGGGGTAACCCCGATGAAAAACAAATAAGAATTGAGTTTTGACGTTTTTTTGGAAATTGAGTTTTCCATGAAAAAATTGAGTATTTTATTTTTCGGACATTCGCGCGCCGTATGCGCGCGAAAAAATTGAGTTTCCTTCAATAAAATTGAGTTTCTGTAACGAAATGCAAAGATAATACAGCTCGCGAGAAGAAAGAAAAGACTGCACTCACGTGGCGGAAGAGCGATGTGTGCGTTGTTGTTGTTATACGCACCGCAAACGTTTTGTGCTTCTATGTTTTGATGACGTAATGCGCTAACTAACCCTCGGAAACCTTTGCTAGATTATTTTTTGGGAGCCTCGAATACTTTCTGTAATGGTTCCCGACTGGCGCCAAATGACTCATGTGTATTCTCCTTCGCTCGGCTGTTGGTGCAAAGCCACCTACGTTAAACCCAACAGGCGAAAACAGCCTATATGAAGGAATTGAATCCGGCTAACACGTGGTCCTCACAGCGAATAACACGAGGGTGAAAATAAAACCTGGGACATTTGGATATCAATTCGCAGATGAATTTGATTTGGATTCGTTCATAATTAGATTGATAAACAATTTTCCCTAAGACAGCACATCGGGCAAAGTAGAATCAAGCGGTAAGGAAATTTGTGAAAATAAAAATGGATCGTTCAGAGACATTGCCTGCATGAGCTGTCATGAAGAACAACAACGCGGTCTACCCATTTGCGTTGAGAAGACGCATTTCTTCAGAAGTCAGTTTATTTGAGGTCAAGATTTTAACTTTAACGGCACTGCACTTCTTGTTTATGTCTGCGACTCTTGAATTTTTGTTGGTAATTTTTATCTTTCACTGTAAAAACCATCATGGTATGAAATGAAAATATGTGGGACAAAAATATCAGGAATTTCCTTATTTTTTTAATGTTGCTGCGTACCGGTATCTGATATAAATCCATGCCAAGCTGTTATGCCTAGTCTTTATACAAAGGTTCATTAATAATTGTTTTACTGCTTGCCAGGAAATGAGGCAGGTGGCCAGATTTTATTTTTTATTTATTTTTTTTTTTTTGCAATGCAGACAATCCCAATTGTTTTGTTTTTTTGCAATACAAAAATACAAAAGAAATAAGATTCAGACTATATATACTTACCACTTAGCAAAAAATGTTTAGGTTGAATACTGCTCATCAATGGAGATAACCAATCACTCGCCTGAACTAATTTAAGGGTGTGCTATTTTAGGTGTGCTAACCACCCTCCTAAGAATATATAAATAAAGTGATTTCAATCAATTTCCCATTGAGAAGTTTACATCTAGTTGCACAGTGACCAGCTCTGATGGAAGTGGCAACTGGTCAAGAAATGCTGGATGCGAGAAATTTGGATTCTCACAAACTGTGCCACTGGGAATACAAAGTCCGCAAATTTGGATTCTCTGGATTCTCGCAAACTAAGCCATTGAGAATCCAGTTGGATTCTCGCAAAATTTTGCGAAATTCTACCCCTGTGCGATGTATGTGGGGAACCCTCGCCTGTATTTCTTTATGAGGGGAAACTGGGGTTGGCGATTTCCGACTCCAGGTACCAGGATGTGGTGTGGTCATGTGGTGTTTACCTTATCGACGACAGTTCCCGCCATGAATACCACATACAGAAGAACTCGTCTGAGACTGATGGAGGTGCTGCGGTTGCGAACATATCGTTCCAGAGTTGATGTGAATGTACAGGTGAAATGTCAAGGATTGGGATTTAAAATGCTGAAAAACTGAACTTAGAAAAATAAAGAACTGAATAAAAATCTATGCATGGAGACATTCATACAGTTGACTCCTCGTCGATGATCAATAATAAACTCCAGTAAATGGGGAGAGTCAGACGCAGGCATTTGCACGTCGCTGAAAGTGAAAGTAGGCGGGATGATATATGTAGAGCTGCCAAATGTCAAGAAATGTAAAGTGTCTCCATGAATAGATTTTGTAATGTGTAAATTCCATTAGTCCCACCAAACCCCGGGAGTGGTTCGCTTGACACCTGCATTAAGCTCGGACTAAAACTACTGAATGATCGATTCTTCCTATTTCTAAGATGAAAAGGCACTAAAACTTGAGTTTTCGCACTTCATTCGATGAAAATTGGGAAAAATTAAGTTTTCATACTTCATTCGATGAAAATCAGGAAAAATTGAGTTTTAGGCATTATTTAGCGCGCCAAAGGCTCGCGAAAAAAATTGAGTTTTATTGAATTCAGAAATTGAGTAGATGAAAAAATTTTGTCAAGAATAACCCGTGCTACGATTTCCAAATTCTCACACCAACACGTTTCCTATCTTATTTGAGCGACCCCAAGTCTAAACATCGATATAGAACTTCTTTGCTTCGTTGACATAACCTTTATAACACAGTACAAAACGTGATGGGATAATGAAATAGGAAATGCTAATTTTCCATCATTCGTTAGTGCATTTATCTACACTGCTATTACCAGGCAACTTGCCATTCTTAATACACACAATTCAGTATATTGTTATAGAACTGTGGCCTTTAACGCGTATCCTATTTCACATCCAAACATTTCATCACAGACCAAATCATGCAGGCTTCAAAAGGTCAAATTGCCACTGATGATGAAATATCCTACATCAACCAATTAAGTCAGCCGGTGCAATAACCCAGCAGAACATAGAAAGATCTGGTATCATCCTTCAGATTGGCCTGTGAGCAACAATGATAAAATTTACTGAGGGCGAAACAAAGCCGTCCTGCAAGCCACCCAAGGAATTTATCAGCTTGTGTTGGGACATTTTGTTGGTATCGTGTAAGTTGTTTAGTAGTTTACTCATTCAAATCTCCATACCATATTTTCTGTTATTCAACAGAAATTCTTTACTGGTTTTAATTGTTTAAGTTTTACTGGGTTTCAACTGCTACAGATAGTAACATAGTACTGATACTGTAGAAATGGGTAGTGTGAATTTAATTATTCCATGTTTAGTACAATTTGTTCACATGAATGGTGGAATGTCTGGACTCTCAAATGAAAGTGTGTTACACATGTATAGCTCAAGCGTGTCAGGTTTGAGGAACAAACATAGTTGCAATTAAGATATAACCAAAGAAATTTCATGACAATTATTGAATCTAAGTAGGCCCCTACCTAACAAAATTAGCTTAATAAAAAAGGCCTTCCTGGCGTAAATTGTTTTCTTTTGAGAGAGAATGGTAATTTCTGGGTTAAGAATTTCCTGTATAAAGATAGGTTGTTCAAGGAGGCTTTGTTTTTGCCGCTGTTGTGTCCATCAAGGTTATGGAAACATGATATATGTAACCAGAGCCCTGATCTACAGCTGTATAAAACTCAACATCTGGCATTGACGGCATGTTTAAAGGGTCTTAATTTATTTTCTTTGGGTAGAATTTAACTAGATAAAGTAACTTTGATTGTACTTCTTGAATATTGGGATATAATATATATCACACTGGGATATAATTTAAACAAAAACATTACATGTGTAATTATGTCTAAATTTTTCTTGTCATTTCAAATTTTGATTCCTTGATTAAGGGATACAGAAGGGATACAGTGTTGGTGTGTCACAGAATCACTGCCACAGAGTGTGTTGGTGTGTCACAGATTCACATCAGCACAGTAACTGGTAAACTATTCATTCAATCCCATCACTTTTAATCTTCAACAAAATATTCAATACTGTTTTAATCGAAAATTTCTGGTGATTTTTGATGAAAATCTCTGGTGATTCTGACTTGGGCTGCATGTGCCCATCTTAATATAGGCTGGTTTCAACTTGGGGCGGTGGGGGGGGGGGGGATTGCCAAGAGCTCAGTGCCTGTCCTAATGCCTACCTTACTTCGTAGGTCCTGTGACGCATAGTCACACTGCCATGTATTACAATGACCATGAATGATGACAGGTGCCTGCATGCCAATAATCTTGTAGTGTCATTTTACAAATGCCAAACAGGGCATGAACCAATGAAGAATTTTACTTAGCATAAATTTACTCTGTAAGAGACTGAAAATACAACGGAAAACAAACATTTCAGGTAAACAAGAGTGATGAGGGTTTATTAGATTGCACAAATGATAATTCAATAGATTGATGATAGTCGCCTGTCGGTGATGAATCAGCCAAAAATAGAACAGAAAGAAAACAACGTGAGAAGACGTTCGTTTACCTTTAGAGTCAGGCATCGTGGCGTCCTAAAAAATAAACCCATACATACCCAAGAGACTAGTCGCAGGATCACCTGGGGTTTCTTGATAAAAGAAATAGGATCAAAGGGGGCACCGGCCTTCCCAGCTCCATAAGCACCACCAGCATTTCCTACGTTCGACATTTTGGATAACCAATGTTAGTGACCCATAAACTGATGACGTCACGAAATTTGTTATTATTAAGAGATACTAATCGGAATTTATTTTTCATTTGAGACATATATTAAAATATTTCATGTTGTTATAAATGACATTTTTATGGTGTATTTTATTTCTATATTACATATCCGCAGTCACGCGTTTGCACGATTTATGGGGATCGCAGTTTTGATGACGTAGAGCGCTGGGTTGCGCCATCAGTCGGAAAAGGGCACGTTGGACGTACTTGTCGTGTGATAGAAATAGACAATATTCTGCATAAAAGACGAATGGAAACGAACTATAGGCATTTAGAAGTTATTTTTCGACATAACGGAGTTATTCAGTTTGCATAGGAAAACACTAGTTAGTGATCAGTCATGGAGCATTCAGAGAATACGTGTCCTGTTTGTAGTGAGCAAATAGGAATTTATTCAGTGGGTGCATGTGACCACCCGGTTTGTTACAAATGTGTTACCAGAATGAGGGTTTTATGTTTGACCTTCGACCATGACCTATATTTTGGTATGCGACACCTCGTTTCCCCCTATTGAATCCACTCACAAAAAATTAGAAATTTTTAATGATTTCCTGATTTTTCCGTGACACTGACCTTTGACCTCGACCTATATTTTGTGTGCAACACATCGTTCCCCCCTAGGGCATCCACTTACCAAAAATTAGATCTGTAGATAGAAAACTGTCAATGATCAATGATTTCCTGATTTTAGGCAACAGTGACCTTTGACCTCTGACCTTGACCTCAATTTTGGTATGCGACACATCGTCTCCACCTAGCGTATCCACTCACAAAAAATTGCAACTGTGGATAGAAAACGTTCACAGATATAGACCGGACACGAACACTTCAGTGATTTCCTGTTTTTTTAGGCCAGTGACCTTTGACCTCGACCTTCATTTTGGTACGCGACACATCGTCTCCCCGTAGGGTATCCACTCACCAAAAATTGGAACTGTAAATAGAAAACTGTTCCAGATATAGACCGGACACGGGGGACGGACAGACGGACGGACAGACGGACAGACGGACGGAAACCGCCATCACATAATACGTCCGCCTTTTTGGCGGGCGTATAAAAATAAAGCAGGCCACAGGGAACTGCTTTTTATTGGTTTTAGCCTTTCAAAAATTGTGATAACATTCCCCTTTAAGGATGATGTTAGCTTCAAATGCAGATATACTTCCTGTTATATGGACATGTGTCCTGTTCCACGTTTATGCTAATTCCTACGAAGTAGGCTACAGATCGCAAATTGTCCGGTAATGAGTCAGTGAGTCCATACGAATCCTTTCGTCGGCAAAATAAGGAGAACCATTGACATTAGAACCTTTATTTTTGGCATGAACGTGGATTAGGGCATTGTTACCAGCAGGTTCTGAGCTGACCGAATTCTGATGAAAATCTGATTTATAATTATTTTTTTTATTATTTATTGATGGCTCAGCGAGTGCACCGTCATGCCCATCGGGAACCCGTGGCTGTATGTTTCACTGTGACTTTTGAAGGTTCCCTGATACGCCATATCACGACACACCGGTTCTTGTAAAATCAGCGAAGTTAAGCGATGTTGAGCCTGGTCAAGACTTTGTGTAAACGGGGCCCATTTAACCAATGGATAAATGAGTGAATTTAGTCTAATAGATGAAGGTCCCAAGATGAAAGCGCAAGCTGATGCGATAAGCATAGTAATGAAACGTACATTTACCTTCTGTCATAGGTCTGTTAAATTTCCCACTGTGCTATCCGACATCCGCGCATTAAAGACGTCCGGGCTATAGCACTATCACTATTGCCAGAAGTTCATGATGGACTTCTGCTATTGCACAAGCGCCATAACACACGATCGTGACATAGGCTGTACGGAATAACCAGTGACCTATTTACCGCACTGTATTTCTCGGAAATACCAAATGTCCTCGAAATAGCACAAACTTTCTATTTTTGAAGGCGAAACTAAACGATCGAATTACAATCTCAGACCGAGAAACCCTAATCGTACATGTCTGTTTACATTGCAATATCATTGCAGGTCGGAACAATAATATTATAACCATATATATGTTAGATTAAACGATTAAATTTGATTGACTTACACTTGATTTAATACCGGCTTTGACGATAGAATTAATTGAATATGTGAAATTTAAAATGTGCTGGACGGTAGTCATGAATCTCAATGCCTCAATGCAGATTGAGTCATATTTGCGGTGCACTAAAAAGGGGGCAAAACGATGAATTTATTTATACCTCACTGCATGTACAAGGAAACATTAAAATACAGACAAAATACAATTCACAAGTGCACACTTGTGAACTCTTATCAGAGTTATGAGATACAACATTCATCAATATTACGTTTTATATGTTACCTGATATACAATACGTTCTAGAATAGCAAAACAAATTTAGCTCTTTTGACACTGCACAATGTCCCTGTCTGACATGGCGGACATGTCACCACCCAAGAGTGCAAACATTTCAAAGCGGGCATCGTATTTTATTTCATCATAAGCGGGACGTTCTATTATTACATGTACCCCATGAATGGAATTTTGGCATATTGGACATATTCTTTCTACGATTTCCAAATTCTCACACCAACACGTTTCCTATCTTATTTGAGCGACCCCAAGTCTAAACATCGATATAGAACTTCCTTTGCTTCTTTGACATAACCTTTATAACACAGTACAAAACGTGATGGGATAATGAAATAGGAAATGCTAATTTTCCATCATTCGTTAGTGCATTTATCTACACTGCTATTACCAGGCAACTTGCCATTCTTAATACACACAATTCAGTATATTGTTATAGAACTGTGGCCTTTAACGCGTATCCTATTTCACATCCAAACATTTCATCACAGACCAAATCATGCAGGCTTCAAAAGGTCAAATTGCCACTGATGATGAAATATCCTACATCAACCAATTAAGTCAGCCGGTGCAATAACCCAGCAGAACATAGAAAGATCTGGTATCATCCTTCAGATTAGCCTGTGAGCAACAATGATAAAATTTACTGAGGGCGAAACAAAGCCGTCCTGCAAGCCACCCAAGGAATTTATCAGCTTGTGTTGGGACATTTTGTTGGTATCGTGTAAGTTGTTTAGTAGTTTACTCATTCAAATCTCCATACCATATTTTCTGTTATTCAACAGACAAATTCTTTACTGGTTTTAATTGTTTAAGTTTTACTGGGTTTCAACTGCTACAGATAGTAACATAGTACTGATACTGTAGAAATGGGTAGTGTGAATTTAATTATTCCATGTTTAGTACAATTTGTTCACATGAATGGTGGAATGTCTGACTCTCAAATGAAAGTGTGTTACACATGTATAGCTCAAGCGTGTCAGGTTTGAGGAACAAACATAGTTGCAATTAAGATATAACCAAAGAAATTTCATGACAATTATTGAATCTAAGTAGGCCCCTACCTAACAAAATTAGCTTAATAAAAAGGCCTTCCTGGCGTAAATTGTTTTCTTTTGAGAGAGAATGGTATTTTCTGAGTTAAGAATTTCCTGTATAAAGATAGGTTGTTCAAGGAGGCTTTGTTTTTGCCGCTGTTGTGTGCATCAAGTGTATGGAAACATGATATATGCACCAGAGCCCTGATCTACAGCTGTATAAAACTCAACATCTGGCATTGACGGCATGTTTAAAGGGTCTTAATTTATTTTCTTTGGGTAGAATTTAACTAGATAAAGTAACTTTGATTGTACTTCTTGAATATTGGGATATAATATATATCACACTGGGATATAATTTAAACAAAAACATTACATGTGTAATTATGTCTAAATTTTTCTTGTCATTTCAAATTTTGATTCCTTGATTAAGGGATACAGAAGGGATACAGTGTTGGTGTGTCACAGAATCACTGCCACAGAGTGTGTTGGTGTGTCACAGATTCACATCAGCACAGTAACTGGTAAACTATTCATTCAATCCCATCACTTTTAATCTTCAACAAAATATTCAATACTGTTTTAATCGAAAATTTCTGGTGATTTTTGATGAAAATCTCTGGTGATTCTGACTTGGGCTGCATGTGCCCATCTTAATATAGGCTGGTTTCAACTTGGGGCGGTGGGGGGGGGGGGGATTGCCAAGAGCTCAGTGCCTGTCCTAATGCCTACCTTACTTCGTAGGTCCTGTGACGCATAGTCACACTGCCATGTATTACAATGACCATGAATGATGACAGGTGCCTGCATGCCAATAATCTTGTAGTGTCATTTTACAAATGCCAAACAGGGCATGAACCAATGAAGAATTTTACTTAGCATAAATTTACTCTGTAAGAGACTGAAAATACAACGGAAAACAAACATTTCAGGTAAACAAGAGTGATGAGGGTTTATTAGATTGCACAAATGATAATTCAATAGATTGATGATAGTCGCCTGTCGGTGATGAATCAGCCAAAAATAGAACAGAAAGAAAACAACGTGAGAAGACGTTCGTTTACCTTTAGAGTCAGGCATCGTGGCGTCCTAAAAAATAAACCCATACATACCCAAGAGACTAGTCGCAGGATCACCTGGGGTTTCTTGATAAAAGAAATAGGATCAAAGGGGGCACCGGCCTTCCCAGCTCCATAAGCACCACCAGCATTTCCTACGTTCGACATTTTGGATAACCAATGTTAGTGACCCATAAACTGATGACGTCACGAAATTTGTTATTATTAAGAGATACTAATCGGAATTTATTTTTCATTTGAGACATATATTAAAATATTTCATGTTGTTATAAATGACATTTTTATGGTGTATTTTATTTCTATATTACATATCCGCAGTCACGCGTTTGCACGATTTATGGGGATCGCAGTTTTGATGACGTAGAGCGCTGGGTTGCGCCATCAGTCGGAAAAGGGCACGTTGGACGTACTTGTCGTGTGATAGAAATAGACAATATTCTGCATAAAAGACGAATGGAAACGAACTATAGGCATTTAGAAGTTATTTTTCGACATAACGGAGTTATTCAGTTTGCATAGGAAAACACTAGTTAGTGATCAGTCATGGAGCATTCAGAGAATACGTGTCCTGTTTGTAGTGAGCAAATAGGAATTTATTCAGTGGGTGCATGTGATCACCCGGTTTGTTACAAATGTGTTACCAGAATGAGGGTTTTATGTTCACAGATGTACTGTCCTATATGTCGGACAGATCTACCACAGGTAATACATTGGTTGATGGATGTCGTTAAAACTTTTCTGGAACACATATACTGAAAATGAAACTTAAATAAGCAAAGTGAAAGTGAAAATTAAATTCTGTAAATTATGGGCGTTCAGCTAAGCTTATTCGTTTGACATGAAAATGTACTGAGGTAGATATCGTATAGCTAAATAATATATAGCCCTCAAGAGTATGAGGGCTATAGGTCGGCCCCAGTCACCTCCAGCGAGGGTTTTAGATAATTTTATTACGAATCACCCACCTCTGAACCTGCCGTACATCTAATGTCTATCCCCTCCTGCGCACCATTTTAAAATCTTGTGCACTATTGTGAAATAGTAACGAATATATCGCCGTCTGAATTTCCCAGACGACTTCCACTTTAAACGCGCCATGTTAACCGTATAGAGTGACGTCACCAACATGGCGCGCAGAGAGCTAGAAGTTTCCGACTGGAAAATTCAGACGGCGATATATTCGTTGCTATTTCACAATAGTGTGCAAGATTTTGAAATAGTGCGCAGGAGGGGATAGAGTTTAGATATACGACAGGTTCAGAGGTGGGTGATTCGTAATAAAATTATCTAAAACCCTCGCTGGAGGTGACTGAGGCCGACGTATAGCCCTCATACTCTTGAGGGCTATATTATTTAGCTAGATATCGTATTGTGATGCCCATTCAGAAATGTGCAGTAACAACGAGAACACTTTAGACACAACCAGTCATACAACTGACTGAAGAGTGGATGCCACTAGAGTGTTCGTCATACACATGTACATTTCCCAACCTGCAGTGGATTTCTTAGAAACGAAACAGCGGAACTATGACTAACAGTCAATAGGAGCAAATAACACTTATAATGTTACAAACAACAAACTACTGTCCTACCCATGCCTGTTTATACTTATTCATTTCAGGCCACACAATAAATATTTGGTACAACTATTTATGATTTCTAGAAGGAAGAACGTTTCTGTAGAACCCTCTAGTATATCAGAGGTGGAGTACACCTGCTTGTACTGAGTTACTTTACTTTTTTTACTTTATTTGTGGTTGTTTAAGCGAGAGTCCCATTATTTGACACTCGAAGCTGAAGGATCTTCAGCCACTTATCCCAGTTACTTACCCTTTACGATTTTCTTTATAGGTTGGATTTGTCAACAAGCTGGAGAAGTATGATGACCTTAATTTGAGAAGCTGGAATTCTTATCGCAAATGCCAGATCTTTTTCCAAGATAATGACATCAAAAACAAGTTTTTTGAGTTGCTTGACCACAAGTGTCCGCTATGTAAGAATCGTCAACCAGACCGATTTTTACAAGATCTGAGTAGACACATGAGGCGAGAGCATGAGAAGTTCTACTGTGACCTGTGTGTGGAACACCTGAAGGTTTGTACGTCTTTATAGCTGCAGATGAACAACTGCTTCGATTGGGGCTTAAAATAATGGATGAGCTCATTAATTACTTGAGAGCCAAGATGGTAACTCAAGGTTAACCAGACTGGTCAAATTTGGAGAGAGAGGGGGAGAATTAAGGTTTAACATCGCTTTCAGCATGGTCAAATTAATGGGGACCTTGAGACGGGTAATTCTCACCCTGAGGCCCAAAGGGCTAAAGGGGGACTATAGTATTGGGGTCCGTCCATCTGTTTGTCATACTGTGTGCCCGTCCGACTTCGTTTCCAGACAATAACTTCTGAAAAGCTGAACGGATTTTTTTCAAATTTGGTATGTGGGTACCTCGTCGCAAGATCTCGCTTGGGATTGTTTTTCGCGCCGACCTGCCTATAGGTGGCACCACCTTGGGACAAAGTTAAAATTTTGTTTCCGGACAATAACTTGGGGAAAAACTAAACATATTCTTTTCAAATTTTGTGTTGTGGGTACCTCGCTTCAAGATCTCGCTTGGGATTGTTTTTCACACCGATCCGCTTATAGGTGGCGCCGGCCACCTGGGGACCAAGTTAAAATTTTGTTTCGGGACAATAACTTTTGAAAACTGAACGGATTCTTTTCAAATTTGGTATATGGATACCTTGCCTCAAGATCTTGCTTGGGATTGTTTTCATGCCGATACGCCTATAGTTGGCGCCACTGGAAGGGCCAATTTCGTTTTCGGACAATAACTTTGAAAAAAGCTGAAGGTATTCTTTTCAAATTTTGTATGTGGGTACCTCTCTCAAGATCCCGCTTGGGATTGTCAGGCCTCGCCGTTTGAAAAATGATGGAGAGCTAAAACAGTCCTTCTAAATTTTCCAAGGAGGGTGATTTGCTCTCCTAGAATTTAACCCCTTCAAATCACTTGTATGTGAGTGAATGAATGTGTAATGATACGTAGTATATACTATTAATACCAATTTCATTTACACTTTATAAAAAATAAATAAATTCAAATTTAAATGTTTGTGGAGCATAGCTCCAGAGTTGCATAATTTTCTATATTAAATAGAAAATGGAAAATTTACAATTCAGTAGCAGGCATCATGCAGCTTTGCTAAAAAACAATTATTCACAAGTTATATCAGTGACAAAGTATAAGAATACTTTATGATAAAACAATATTTTTGTTGAAGTTGGTCAAGAAATAAGCTGTTCACAAATATATTTATACAGATTTGGTCAATAGATAGCCTACTAAATGCTCATAATGAAGAGAAAGTGTGTCAAAATCTTGTTAGTGGAGTACAAGACTGTCCCTAAGCTGATTGGAACTCTTTTGTGAAAAAGGTAGAAAAGTAACGTAACTTTACAAGTGCTTTTTCAACCATGAAAAACGAGATAGTTGGCAGGTTTACTTTGTTTATTAAAATATACTTTGATTAAATAAAGGCAGGGAAAGACTGGGAAACTATTCTTGGGAAGTCATGAGGTGAGGCAGGCATTATATCAAAAGCTTTTCCTAATGCAGCCCAACAACAGTGTTCCATTGTATTACAACAACAACAACACAGACTGACGATCCGAGGTGCGCGAAAATGACGCTCCTCAAAAGAAAATTAGGAGCGTGATGGAGCGCGAGCGCGATTGCGCTCCTTAAAAGGCCAGGCCTGGATTGTGTTCCGCACCGATCCGCCTATAGGTGGGGCCACCTGTAGCTCCGGTGTAGCCTTGTTCCATACTACGTGAGAACAATGCTACGGCTGCAAGCCAGTCACCAGATCGAGTTGTTGGGAAATTGCCGTACGGGCAATATTTGCCGAACCAATTGACCATAACCAATAAAATAATTCGATTCTATGTCCACTTACCTTTCATAAAAATCCTTGTTTATGAGTGACCGTCCGTTTTTAGCTTGGCAAGAGATCGAAACTCGGACGAGGGGGGGGAAAACTGTCCACATCGCCGCCATCTTTACATCGATAAGTTTTACATGGACAGTATAACCCCCTCGTCCGAGTTTCGATCTCTTGCCAAGCTAAAAACGGACGGTCACTCATAAACAAGGATTTTTATGAAAGGTAAGTGGACATAGAATCGAATTATTTGATTGGTTATGGTCAATTGGTCTGGCAAATATTGCCCGTACGGCAATTTCCCAACAACTCGATCTGGTGACTGGCTTGCAGCCGTAGCGTTGTTCTCACGTAGTATGGAACAAGGCTACACCGGAGCTAAATGTCAATATGTGTTGTTGTTGTTGTTCGTGTGTATCTAGTGACCAGTACTCGTCTATGGTGCGATAAAGGGCCTTGAGCGCTACGGCCACCAATCCACCAAGTATTATATAGATCCTTTGTAAGATTTGATGAGCGATGAGCGATTATGGTAGGTTTCCTAAATAAAGCCCTCGCTTCTACGACTACCACGACGTCCAGCAATACGGTACATCTTCGGAAAATTTATGACCTATTCCAAGGTTCTTAGCGTGACATGTTCATGATCAGGTCAGGGGATTTGCAGCATTTCTGTTCTTCATTCAATACATAGTACTGTTCATACGCCCTATATGTACTTTTGTTGCTAACATTATGCAAGTTTTGTTGTTAAAAAAATAAAACTGAACGTACTTGTAGGCCTACTCGTTTGAAGCAGCTGACATTATAAATTTAGTTGACCTAGATTCTGCATTGAAGATCAACCACTGAAACGCGGAAAACAACGAATTACGTCAATTATACAGTATTTTCGCCTTCATGTTGTCTGATCGTACTAGTCTTGTTTATCTGATGATGCTAAACAATAATGATCTTGTGAAGAGCTGTGAACTTTGGATAGGCCTAGGTCATAAATTTTCTGAAGATGTACCATTTTGCCGACGTCCAAACAAGCATGGAGGGGCATTGTGGGTGGAGAATACCATGGGCCAATCACTGTGCAGTGCTAATTTAAAATGCCTGCCGATAACTAGTCTCCATAGAGCGATAGCGAATTGGAGCTGGGTACGAGTCTACGTACACAAACGTATTCAGATTTTGCTGACGTAATGCGCTAACTAAACCTCGGAGACCTTTGCTCGATTATTTTTTGGGAGCCTCGAATGCTCTCTGTAATGGTTCCCGACTGGCGCCGAAGGTATGAGTGTATTCTCCTTCGCTCGGCTGCTGGAGCGAAGCAACAGACGAAAACAGTCTATATGAAGGAATTGAATGCTAGCTGGCGGTCGTACACGAGGGTGAAAATGAAACCTGGTCCTGGGACATTTTGGATATCATTTAGCAGATGAATTTGATTCGGATTCGTTCATAATTAGAATGACAAACAATTTTCCCTAAGACAGAACATCGGGCAAAGTAGAATCAAGCGGTAGGAAATTTATGAAAATAAAAATGGATCGTTGCTACGGCCGAGACATTGCGTGTATGATACCCGTCATGAACAACAACAACAACGACAACGCGGTCTAGAACTTTACGTTGAGAACATGTATTTCTTCAGAAGTCGGTTTATTTGAGGTCTAGATTTTAACTTTAACGGCATTGCATTTCTTGTTTATGTCCGTGAGTCTTGAATTTTTGTTGGTAATTTTTATCTTTCACTGTAAAAACCATCATGGTATAAAATGAGAAAATGTGGTACAAAAATATCTGGAATTTCCTTATTTTTTTAAATGTTTTTGCGTATCTCATATAAATCCATAGCCTAGCCTTTATATAAAGGTTCATTAATAACAATTGTTGATTTACTGCTTGTCAGGGAATGCAGCAGGTGGACAGATTTTTATTTATTTATTTATTTTTTTTTTTTATGATTATTATTTTGTTTTGCAATGCAGACAATTCCCATATTTGTTTCATATGCAATACAAAGATACAAATGAAATAAAATTAAGAGTATATACTTACCACCTACCATACATGTTTAGGTTGAATACTGCTCATCAATGGAGATAATCACTCGCCTGAACTAATTTGTGCTATTATAGGTGTGCTAACCACCCTCCTCAGAATAAATGAGGCGATTTCAATTTTTCCCATTGAGAAGTTTACATCTAGTTGTGCAGTAACTAGCACTAGTGAAAATGGCAACTGGTCACGAAATGCTTGGTTCCGCAAATTTGGATTCTTTGGATTCTTTGGATTCTCGCAAACTAAGCCACTAAGAATCCAACTGGATTCTCGCAAAATTTTGCGAAATTCTACCCCTGCAGTTCCTTTGTTCTGAAGTTTGACGGCAACCATGCGATGGACGTAAAGTAGAAGTCTGAGTTCAAGACATCATTCTGCTTGACAGCTGCTACATCTTACGCGAAAATCCGCTGATGATGTAAGGATTTTATAGCGTCTCTTGCAAGCGTTATATGATAATTATCTTTGAATGTTTATGATAGTTTGTGATCTCTTACCGCTGTTGGTGTTGCTACTAACACGAGGTCCAAACAAATGAAATCTATTAAAATAAGTGAGCAAGTTACAATACAGAACATGTGTTTTTTTGTCATTCAGATGACCATTGTCCAAATCACATTAGATAGCTCACATTAGTACCACAGAAACTATTTGTTCATATCTTAATTGGTAGGGTTGTAAAAACATTCAAAAACTCAATATCAACTTGTGGGTGGGCCGTAAAAACTTGGAAAAACTCAATTTGAGCATAAAAAGAACTCAATATTTTATAGTGGGTAGTAAAAATTTGGACTTCTATGAATCCCTGTTCCCCCCCAAAATTTTGAGTCACTTCCCCCCCAGTTTTGCCATTTCCCCCCCTAAAAAAATATGATATTCTATGGTACACATATGCATACTCGACATTAGTGTCGAGTAGTTTGGCAGTGTTCTCAGGGGGAATACAAAAGAAGAAGACACACACAGTTGTTGAATCATAATATGCACCTTCAATTTATTGTATAACAAATATAATCATAAGGTATAGCACCATGACACTAGCACTGATCAAGGAGACATTGTTAATACGTTAATACTGGTTCAAGTTGATCGATCAACATACAAAATTAATGAAAATTGAAACAACAAAAGGATCGATGAAACTTTTATTTAGTTTTGAATGAAGGAACTTACTCTTCCAAATAAGCGTCGGGGGATGAAAATGGTAATGATGTGTCAAAAGAGTCATGAACTCCTATGAAATTTATCATCTTATATAAGTATTGACCCATGAGAGGTGTTAAACTGCTTTGTTAAATGTGAGAAATTGAGGATTCTTCAATTTCCAAAAATAACCCATCAAGCCACAAAACCGTTAATGTTGGTGTTGGTGGGTGCTAATCTGCAAATGTCTGATCATTGATCAATTGTCTTACACAGACAAGCAAATAAATCATTATTAGTTCTCTCCACAGGAGAACTTCTTACAGAAGCACTTCAAAGAAATTGCCTCACAAAAGAACATCTTACTGAAGCACTTCAAAAGAAAATGCCTCACAAAAGAACATTATGGTTGTTGGGATTAATCAGTGGGATTAATCACTGAACATTAGTAGACTTTACCTTTGAAAACAAATTGCCTCACAAGATGTTTATTATTTGTTATACAATAAGTTAAAGGTTCATATTATTTGACAAGTAATGCTGGGTATACAGATGTGTACCATAGAATATCATATTTTTTTTAGGGGGGGAAATGGCAAAACAGGGGGGGAAGTGACTCAAAATTTTGGGGGGGGAAATGGTTTTTTGGGGGGGAAGTGACTGGGGGGGAAATGGTTTGGGGGGGAAGTGTCCTGTACCCTTCCGGAATAAATGCTGGAGTAAAATCACTTAGCGACGGCACTTTTTTTGCCGTTGTTGTTGTTGCCAATAAAAAAACTTGGGTCGATGGTAAAATACGTCTATGAATTGCCTATTCTTGCAATTCTTGCGAATATATTTGGTTTTAATAAGCGAAACAGCTTCTGGTGTTGTGGTTGTCTGATTGCATAATTTGGAGACAACGGTCGGCACAAATGCACTTTTCCAAGAACCGAAAGTCAAGCTGCAGGATGTCTGTCGCTCTCCAGGTTATTGATCGGCTGGCGTTTAGCTTATCGTCGCAATAATATAACACAGGCGATCGCATATGCGGAGAGTGCTCTGAGGAATGGTGAGGGTTACGATGAAGGGGAATTCACATAAAGGTAGCATTATGTATTATTGTATTATGAATAGCATGGTAACCTGAAATAGTGAACTGAGTAGTAATCTTGAATCAATTAATTACCACAGTGACTAAATATCTGATATACTCCATGTTTTCATACATTACACAGAAGATAATGTGCCAGATATTTATAGTATCGTACTCCACGTGAGCCCGCTGCAATTGCCATTCTCATGCGCAGTGGTATTTCTGAAAGTCTGCATCAAACGTTAAAAGGGCAGCACGTGGACAACTGGTCAGCTGATCAGTAGAGCCTATATGCTATGACCCAAATACTTGGGGGAGGAGGTAGCTAAATAATATATAGCCCTCAAGAGTACTCTTGAGGGCTATATATTATTTAGCTAGGGAGGAGGGCAACAAGTTGTGGAAGATGTCTTTCAACAAAAGAGATTGCTTCTCTCGGGATCTTCTGCTCGGATAAACGACACTCTTTATACTTTTTACATGAATGAAACATTATTACGCTTTCAGGGCAATGCATATCTATTTCATTGAAGAATCAGACACCAGTTTAAACTTTCGCCACAAACACCCCCGTCTCCCGGCTGATCTCACTATTTTACACTGACCTGCAGCCTGTCCAGACATAGAACCGTGCCCCTAACCCGTCCATAGAAATCTACAGAGTATAGCTTAATTCAGCATCGAGCGGGGAGAGACTATTGTAATCAGCGTACACGACTGAGGGGCTACAAACTAACCTGTGATCTCGGAGGGCAAAACTCGATTCTTGTCAACCCGACATACCGTACCGTAAATTAATGGGAAATGGTGCACTCGAACTCGGCAAAAAAATAACCTGCCTTGCAACACGGGTTGTCAAGAATATTTTACGGAAACATTACGAACGAGAGAGTGATTAAAAGAATGTATTATAGCGCCTCTATCGAACTAAGACGTATCATAGAAGAAGAATAGGTTCACAGCAGTGATCAAGTCAAATCACTCGAGGACAACCCCGTGCATGTTTAGTACATTTTACCCGCGAACTGATACACTGGGACAAGCAAAACGCTGTAGGACAACACTTTAAGATACAAAAGAGCATAGTAACATATCTATTGTTAAAGTAATAAACTCAAGAAATAAAACAATATCACGATAAACAGAAAATACAGACAATATCAAGGATGAGCTCAAGAACTCTTTCTTTAGGATATGTACGTTGGTCGGACGGCGGAAGGATATCTTTATACTCGAATTCATGCCCCCATAATGTAAATCTATTACCATAGATTACATAAAAATACTGAATTTTCAGTATCCGGTGGCAAAATTTTTGACTTTTATGAAACCCTGAATAGCAACATCATAGCATTGAGCTTGATGTCACAACAGAAAATGACAACCTCACACACCTTAGCACATTTTGGATAAGACCCCTTCAGCATTGGCGACGTCAAAATTTAACTCAGAGTTTGACTACCCAAAACAGAAAATGTTTCAAAGAGATAGTTCTACTGGGTATATATAGTTTGATCATATTTTGACCGAATACTATAATATTTGCATTGCATCAGTAACACAAGTTTCAGAACACAGGGGCGGCAGAAGCAATTTCAGATTGCCCCGACCAGCGATAACAGCACAATTAGGCGAGGGTCCAGGGGCGGCCTAGGCTCTGGAAGCTCCGGGGTCCTAGATCGCAGGAGATGGATTCTGAGCTATTTCCGGCACATAAAATACCATATTAATGCTCGATAAAATGTGGGTTCAATTAAAACATTTACAAAGTCTAGGTTATTTATCACTGAAAATCAGGTTCCACTTCAAGATTCTGGTCATCAACGTGCACAAGAAACATGGCAGTGTGCTCTGTTTGGAGATATTCAGAAACTACCAAATATTGATAAAACCTGTGAACTGATAGATCGACAAACTGATTAACTGCCTTTTTCATGTCTAGATCGTCAGTCAGCGACTGGTGGACATGCAACATCCTCAGGTCATTTGAGTTGTAGCTCTATCGACGAGATACCAAGACGGAATGATGATTATAGGACTATAGATTTATTCGACTGTACACTTAAAATGTACAGATGGGCACTGCTGACAGTTGAATATTACAGGTAGATTCTTGGTATGTGCTTTAGAATAGGTTCACCAGAAGCCATGTGACTGTCAGTATGTCGGCACCACTTCCCACTTCCCTTATATGTGTTGTAATTAGATATGACGGTCAGCATGCAGCGCCATCTGGATATTGAATAACTTAGTGTACAGTCGATGGTGCTGTTTGACCCAAATATATGTAAGTTATATTGTAACTTACAATACATACAGTACGAATTATGGTTCAGTTCGCTCTGAAAAGGTGTAGGTCTAGATATTTTGTAAATCTTGAATTACGTGATGGCAGTGGTGTTTAGTACAGCAAAACAATATAACTCGAACTCGTCCAGCATGATTGAATGCATTCAGACGCTGTGACATATTTGCCCCGACTCCAGTAGATGGTAATCAGCAGTTCTGGAATTATTGAATGCCCCGACAATGGTCGGCGTAGTTCCGCCGCCCCTGGAACACCACAATTTATATTTTTCAAAAAATCAAACAAGATGTTGTCAATAGATTTGCTGGGACACACAAATAGCCCTTGTCCCCCCCATACCATGAAGCTGCTGTTGTCACTTGCGGATAGAGAGAGAAGGTTAGCCGATCGCTGATTGGTCAATATTGGGCCTTTCGAGGTTCATGCGTGGTTGTAACTTCCGTATAAACAAATACACGTGCGTGTGATTTGAGATCCACAGTCACAAAGTCCTGCACCGACTAAAATAGGATATGTGATGTAGAAAGGCTGTTTTAATAATGCTGTGCAATCACGTACAATGATCCAGACTTCTTACTGCTTTCAATTCCTTGATCCTTGAGGTAATCTAAAATACTGTTTTTGTTAATTTTTTCTAACTGAAATGCATAAAATAAAATGAATAATAGCTCAGGTCATCAGCGGACCAAAATGACCTGGAAAATAAATGGGGCAACTCAATGATAAAATATCTCAACCATAAAGGTGCAAATTATATTTCTGAAATAACCCCGAATGCTGATTTGCAAAAGAATACATTAGTCTTGCTCCTACTAGCAAATGTAAATGATTTGCAAAGAATAATTTGACTTAAGATATACATGGTTCCTTACAGACCCTCACTCTGTTGATTTGAGGAATTGAAACACTAATACTGTGATATAATTTTTCGCGCATTTGCTAAGAAACACCATGTTGCTGTGAGAGACCTGAGAGACCTGGCTAACAATCAGAAACACTAAATGGGTGGACTTTATATGACAGAAGGAGAGGATTGTTTGCTTGCATAATTCATCAACTATCAATAAGGGTCATTTATCATGGGATGTAGTAATAGTATTGGTGTCTCTCTCAACAAATCACAGCTACCTGCTAAAAAAGCATTTTGGGAATTGGGAATTTCTTTAACTTTGTCAGCGAAATTTGTCATCAAATTTTACAACTAAAAATACAAAAAAA
>JAVTVY010052813.1:0-28067 GCA_036873755.1 Hanleya hanleyi | reverse complement strand
TGACGATGAGGTAGACGTGGGACGTCAGTTGGAATAACGCAAGCTCTGTTCCGCTTGCTGCCATGGTGGGGAATGAAAAGCGAACGGTTAGAGAGGTGGCTTTATAGTGTACCTGTTGGGTAGGGTTTTATACACCGTGTGAGTCATGGGCACTTGTTATACTCGCTTGCGCCATAAGGTCAATAAGGTTAGAAATGCGCTTTTTTTCTACTACGCCCTGTGACGGCCCTTCGTGAATGGGCGTAACCTGTGAACATCATAGGAATGCATGTACTAACCTGTCTGTGGGGTTTTTCCACAATGTCGTTCACCTTCGTGTCTTTCCGAGTACGTCCGTGTCTTTTCGGTCACGTCCGTGTCTTTTCGGTAAAGTCCGTGTATTTTCGGTAACGTCCGTGTCTTTTCGGTAACGTCCGTATCTTTTCGGGTGTATATGAGGGTCTTGAGGGGGGGCGACTGTATGTGACGTGTTGTATGTGTTTTTCTCGGCGACGTCCGTGTCTATCATCCGGGCACATCACGTCTGCGCCTGCATTGGGGTATGTATGAGGGTCTTCATGCGCGCGCGCTGCGGATTCACCCACGCACTTCCGGATAACCCGCGCGCGCTGCGGCATCAGATCACCCCCGCGCGCGCGCGCTGCGGCCAGGGCGGGCCGGGCCGGGCCGGGCCGGAAAAACCCCCCGGAGGTTGAACATCCGGACGTCTAAGAGAACATTGGAACTCTTCTGGGTTTGGAGGTGAAACCCGGAAGTGACGTCACAACCCACGTGACCTGCGCAGCAGAATGGAAACGACACCCTAGTCTAGCCCCCCTCACATAGGCTTCACATGGATACCTCACTCGATCCCATCGGCCCACTAGTGGCCCACCTAGACCCCAAAACGTCTATTTCCATACCCTTTGTCCACTGCGCATGCGCAGAGTGACGATATTTCAACCCTGCACTCACCCCATCAGATGCCCCCTCACATAGGCTTCACATTGATACCTCACTCGATCCAATCGGCCCACTAGTGGCTCCCCTAGATCCCAAAACGTCTATTTCCATACACTTTGTCTATTGCGCATGCGCAGAATGACGATATTCCTACCCCACATCCACCCCATCGGTTGTCCCCTCACATAGGCTTCACATTGATACCTCACTCGACCCCATCGGACCATTAGTGGCCCACCTAGATCCCAAAACGTCCACCCTGTATGGACCTATACACCCATAGCCATGCAGTATAGGCCTATGGGCCTACCCAGGCCTCGGTGACTTTTTCCAAAAATTTCACCGTTTCGCTCCGGGACCCTTCCTATCGTGTTCTAAATGACGAAACGTGAAAAACAAATCCAAGCAACCCATATCACAATGAACGTGTGTGAATTTCCCAGGTTGAACCCATACCCCCATATAGCCAGCCTATGGGCCTATATACAGACCTCGGTGACTTTTCCCAAAAATTTCACCGATTCGCTCCGGGACCCTTCCCATTGTCATTTTCTTGGCGAGACGAGGAAAACGCGACCCCACAAGCCATAATAACACCCATAAAAAATTTTGACCATCCCCATACCTCATACAGCCATTTTCCCTTATATTGTATAATACAGACCCATATATATTCCGCTTTTTATATTTTCGGAAAAAAATTCTAATTTTACATGCACCCACCCCATTGACTGGATAGGCAGGCCCCGATAAGCCCGGGGACCGATATTAGCCCTTTTGGCTAGGGTTGATAGGTGTTTTCCCCTATTTTAGGGGTAAAGTCCGTATTCCGCTTTTTAAAGTTTCGGGAAAAAATCCTAATTTTACATGCACCCACCCCATAGACTTGATAGGCAGGCCCCGATAAGCCCGGGGACCGATATTAGCCCTTTTGACTAGGGTTGATAGGGGTTTTCCCCTAGTTTAGGGGTAAAGTCCGTGTTCCGCTTTTTATAGTTTCGGGAAAAAATCCTAATTTTACATGCACCCACCCATGACTGGATGCCCCTTCACGAATGCTTCACTTTGATACCTCCCCAGACAGATCAGTACAAGCTCCCACGGACCTCACCGAAAAGACACGGAGGTGAACGACATTGTGGGAAAAACCCAGTACAAGCTCCCACGGACCTGACCGAAGAAATACGGAAGTGAACGACATGGTGGGGAAAAACCCCAGTACATGCTCCTCTCACCGAAAAGACACGGAGATGAACGACATCTCCCACAGACAGGTCAGTACATCTCCTATCATCCTCACAAGTCACGCCCCATTCACCCAAACCGGAAGTGACGTCATACCTGCGCAGAACACTCCTGCGCACACCTCCTCATGACCTTCACCATAAACCGGAAGTGACGTCATTACATCCGGGTGAAAATTAACCGAATTTACGCTCTCCCTACTACTGACGCTGTTGTCGTATGGACGAGAGCTAGGCTAAAGAATCTCAGCTGACAACCGCTTTATTCTACCAGGACACAGCCGAGCACATGGGCGCAGAGAACGACAATGCGGGATATAACAAACAGAAGGCTTTCACCGCGAACGGCGTCTCGGTGGATCTCATGGGTCGATTGCACGCAGACATTTTCATGCAAGACCGGTACCTCTTGAACAAGATCCCCATCAAAATCCGACTGATACGGGCGCCTCCGACCTTCGAATTGATGGCCACTAACGTAGAGGGGCATGCAGCCGACTATAAGATCGTCATCCAAGACGCAGTCCTGTATATCCGAAAAGTGAAACCGAATCCAGCCGTTCAATTGGGACACATCAAAGCCTTGGAAACAAAACCAGCCCAGTACCCTATCCGACGTGTGCAAACCAAAGTGTTCTCTGTGTCTGCTGGAAATATGAGCGCCAACAAAGAAAACCTGTTCCTGGGGGAACTACCCAAGCGATTGATCCTGGCCTGTGTGGAAAATACCAGTTTCAGCGGAGCCTACCCAGAGAATCCGTTTGACTTTAAACATTTCGGCATCAATTTTGTGGCCCTGCAAGTGGATGGACAACAGGTCCCAGCCACGGCCTTAACCCCGAACTTTGGGCGTGGGAATTTCATTCGAGCCTATCAGAGCCTGTTTACAGCCACCGGTCAAATCAACCAGGACGAAGGGAATATGATCAGTCGGGAGGACTACGCGAACGGATACATGTTGTTCTGTTTCGATCTGACCCCCACCTTAGAGAACGACCATCAGCTGGCCCTCGCCAAGCAAGGCAATTTACGGTTGGAAATCCACTTTGCATGAGCCCTCCGGAGCATCGTCAATGTGATCTGCTACGCCGAGTTTGACAACATCATTCAAGTGGACAAGGCGCGCAACGTCCTGTGTGACTTTGCCACCTAACAGGGATACAGACCAGATAACCACCGTGCTGGAGAATGAGACACGTATGGTCTTTCAAGGGGTGTTCGCCCGTGCTGTTTTCCCATGATATCGTATGTATCCTGCTGCTTACGTTCTCAACACGGACCCGACGGATCGGCCCGGTGAACATTGGATGGCCGTGTACTTGACAGAACAGCAGGGCGAATACTTTGACCCGTACGGCCTGCCACTCCTCCATCCCGATTCAACATACTTCATGGATCAAGGCACAGAGATGTGGTGTTGGAACAGTCAAACGTTGCAAAGTCTGACCAGTAGCGTGTGCGGACAATATTGCTTGCTTTACCTGTACCATCGATGCCGGGGAAGAACCTTATCTACCATCGTACAGATGTTTGACGAGTACCCCAAGGCCGAGGACCGAGATGTACTCGTGTATGACTGGGCCGCCCATCATTTCAATGTACAAGCTCCCTTCTGGGCTTAAGTTCTTTCACGAAAAGCCCCCTGTTCTGGGCTTAAGTTCTATCGATTTCAATGTACAAGCCCCCTGTTCTGGGCTTAAGTTCTATCGATTTCAATGTACAAGGCCCCTGTTCTGGGCTTCAGTTTTCACGTGGTTGTTCTCATGTTGTTGTTGTTATTTATTGTTGAATAAAAAACAAAATGAGATCTCATCAAAAAAACCTGTCTTGTGTGTTTTCTGTGTGAGCATAAAACAAGCGTTCATGAAGGCTATAACAGATATGTAGAATTCGGTCAAACTGGCCTTGAACACCGTTGAGAAAGTAGCCAATCAGCGGCCTAAGATGGGGCCAAATGTAACCAATGAATGTCCAGAAAACAATGCGAGAGCACTGCAGTAAAATGGCGAGCCAATGAAATCAGCCCACAGACCAAGTACATGTTTTGGTCTAGGTTAAAAGCGGGCATTCCAGCACGAAAATTTTGACGAGGAGTTACAAGAGCAACAAGTGGAGTGAAAAAAACTATAGAGGTTCGAGGTGCGGGTAAATTACAACACATATAAGGGAAGTGGGAAGAGGTGCCGACATACTGACTGCGTCACATGACTTCACAGAATAGTCCTCTGGTTAACCTATTCTAAAGCACATACCAAGAATTAACGATTAATCTAACGACCAGGAAGACGGCGAGTGGAGACTCGTCCAACACTTATAGATTAAGTTTGTAACTATAAGTTCCATGGTTTCATGTATTTTTTCGTGCCCATACGGTTCTGGGGAAAACTGAAGGTTCCCCACTGGTCATTTAACATGGGCATAGTGCTGGCGATATTGTCGGGGACCCTGTGTATTCCATGGGTGCTTCGGGAGGGCGGATAAAGGCTATCTGTTGGCCCGGAGAGGGCCGAACATTGCCGGAAGAGAGACCTTTGACCTTTTGACCTGGATGTGACCTTTGACCTTTTGACCCGAAATTCACCTGCGCACTTCCGGTGATGCCGCGCAGGCGTGCGGCCGGATAACCCGCGCGCGCGCTCGCCCGGATAACCCGCGCAGCCGGGCCGGGGAAAACCCGGAGATTAAAAAAATAAGAACTCTTCTCTGTTCGGAGGTAGTTTTTTTTGGTCATTCTGAAAACCGGAAGTGACGTCACACACTTGCGCAGATCCACCAAACCACGTGACCTGCGCAGTAACCTACATGGAAAACACCCGGATGTAAGATGAGTACCCTAATTTTACATGCACCCATCCATGCACCCAGGCCCCGATAAGCCCGGAGACCGATATTAGTTCCCACTAGACAGGGTTGATAGGAGTTTTTCCCTATTGTAGGGATAAAGTCCGTGTTCCGCTTTTTATATTGTTTTTGTGGAGAAACTTTTACATACACCCAACCCGCCTCTCTCAGCAGGCCCCGATAAGCCCGGGGGACCGATATTCGCCCTTTGGGATAGGGTTGATAGGAGTTTTCCCCTATTGTAGGGGTAAAGTCCGTGTTCCGCTTTTTATATTTTCGGGGACAAATCCTCATTTCACATGCACCCACCCATGACTGAATGGTCCTGGAGGAGCACTTCTCTTTGATACCTCACTCGACCCAATCAGTCCAGTAGGGGCCCCTCTCGCCCCTGAAGATTGCCGAACATTCTCACGAAAACCCACGTATTTGGGACTACTTTCTATCCGCGGAGGCAGACCGCATCACCGCGGAGGAATACATTCCCAGATCACGCCCGATTCACCCAGACCGGAAGTGACGTCATACACTTGCACAGAGCATTCCTGCGCACACCTCCCCATGACCTCCCCATTTTTTTTTTCTGCGCATGCGCACTGAACCAAAAGAGCGTGAATATACGTTTTGTATACTACTGACATAGTTCACTTTGGAGCGGCTGTGAATAGGTATAAATGGTTTGTTGTGGCTGATATTAATATTTTTTCTGTAGCCCATATGTGAGGTATCTGGATTGAGCCGATGCGGTGGCCAGGAGTGTCCTGGGGAGTAGTGTCCCTTCTCATATTAGTTTCTATTGCAGCTCAAGACGGACATTTATCTACAAAGTGGAGAAAATTTTTCTAGCTGGGATAAAAGATAGAAGACGGACACTCGTAGCCACCGGACATTCTTAACCTCCACACAGGTTCTGAATAATTAAAAAATCTCAATGTTATAGCTCCATAGGCTCATGGACATAAACGTGATCTACTCCCTTAACCCTATCTGGCCTGGGCGATTTGGGGTGTATCGCAGCCTGGGGGGGAGGGGGCGGAAAGTGCCCCTCCTATATATTTTCTCTACCACTAAGGCTAGAGCGCTGAAACTTACCACACAGTATCTTTGGTTCAAGCTCTACCGGGAAATGTAAAGAAATCCAAGATGGCCGCCATGGTGACGTCACAGTGACGCCATCTTCTCGGAAGCCATTTTTCGGCCTTTTTGGGGTCGATTTTTCAAAATTTTCATTTGTCCGATTTTTCTCTCGAAAAAAATCAAATAAAATATAAAATAATTAGTTTTGCGTAAATAAAATACTTTCAAGGCCTTTTAGGCAAGGGAAATGTGAAGAAATGGAGCGAAAAGATTGAAAAACACGACTTTCGCGGATACCACATGGCCGCCATTTTGAATTTACCCATGATCCTCTGTCCGGGGGTATATGAAAATAGGCTCAAAATGACCCCAATAAGATAAGCTTAAAAGTCACCAAGTTTCAGCCTCCTCGGTTTTGTCGAGGGCACTTTCCACCCCCCCAGGCCACGTAGGGTTAAGCTCAAAATGAAGAAATTTCTGACATTTAAGGTCAAGGTTATTATGGCCTAAAAATCCGAAAAAAAAAATTGCGAATGGAGATACGACGAGAAGACGATGTACCCCAAATCAATTGAGATCAAAGGTCAAGATCACTTTGACTCATTTAAGGTCAAAGCCAATATGGCCTAAAAAGCAAAAATAAATTGTTGCGAATGGATGTACGAAGGGAAGACGATGTATCCCAAAACAATTGAGATCAAAGATCAAGATCACTTTGAACCACAACCCAGAAAATCATACAGTCTTTCTTTTGGGGCTGATACATCAGTTAGGGATGATATGTCAGGTCCAGAAATTGTCAAACAGGTCAATGGTGAACATCACGGTCATTCTCTAAACAGGAAATTATTGAAAAAATTGTCTGTGTTAGTGCTACAGTCAAAGGATGGAGATTGTGATCATACTTCAAGCACACCGCACGCTTATCTCAAACTTAAGAAACTTATTGATGTTGACAGGTCAAATGTCAAGGCCACTGGGGATAATAAAACAAGAAACCATATTGAAGGTCATTGAAAATGACATTTTTGTTAGTGGAGGCATTAGTGGTCAAGGTCAATATGCCGTAAAAATTCAGTCCAAGGAAGTGTCTAAACTGTGACGAAACTTCAAGACTACCTCACCCTTGTGGCAAACAAGAAACATATTGTGATCATCAGGTCAAATATCAAGATCACTGGGGATAATAAAATCAAGCAACCACTGAAAATCACGTTTTTGTGAGTTGATGTATTAGTGGGAAGCGATGTGTCGGGTAACAAGATTGATGTCAAAAGGTCAACCGTCAAGGTCATCGACCATATCTGCAACTCATTGGAAGGCGAACGACAGTCCAAGGCTCGCTTTAGCAGCCGCGAAGCGCTTGCTTGCAATCTAGCCCCAGAACTCACTTTAGCTGCGAAAACTGACCTCTGGCCTAGTGGATTTCTGGGAGCGGAAACGGAAACGTCGCACCTGTTTGTTTACTTTCTTATTTATTCTACTTTTTATGTGCTTTGTACTCTGTCCCAAATGGGATGCTCAGTACAATAAAGAATCTTATCTTATCATGCGCACAATTAATTTTCGGCGGAACCAATCTCGCATTCGTCTATTTCCGTATTGGCGGAAATTAGCCCAGTTGCTGAGTTCTGGGGATAGATTGCTATTATTCAACTAAACATAGAAATAGTTTTGTATAATTTGAATGAATTATGTTCGTTTGGTTAAAATTAACTGAATTTCAGAATAAAATGCGCCCGGATCTCTCGATTATCAAAGGCACTATTTCGTAGCTGGCTCACTGCGTGATCGTCATACGCTCCCCACCGGTGGGGATTTGTGCGTTCTATGTGAGAGGCTCGTTCCGCCAATACGGAAATAGCCGAACGTGAGATTGGCTTGCTTGTTGTTGTCCGAAAGATGTCCAACCAATCAGATGACTGGAAATGGCTGCCGCCAATCAGCCTTCTGTGTTGATGTCGTCGAGGTGCGGTAGATCCAAGTTAAAAGTGAACGAATCTCAGTGTAGTCATGGGTTCGATTCCCGCTAACGGTTACATACTTCTTAGTCTCAAAAGTTGCTCCATCGGTAAAAATGGATTAACAAGACAATTCAATCTCCAAGTTGCTGAAGGCGACGTTAAATATAATTCACAATCTCCAAGATATCTTGTCAACAATTCAATGGAACGTCCGTTATCAATATTGACACAGGAAGCATCAGTACGCTTCATATGCTATAATTGTCATTCCCACATGACCTCGCCGCATTAGGCCATTCAGATATTACATTATCCAGACTGTGTTTTCCTGTTATTTGTCTTAAAAATAACCCATAAGGCTTGATCAGCTTTGCGAGCAACGATAGAAAGCGTTCGAGTGAGGCATTGGTATTTGCTGCATTATAGTTGGGGATGTCGGTCCGACATAATGCCACAGTATAGGATTTCATGAAATCATGACAGATCCCAAGGATCTGGTACGGTTAAATGAGATTTTGGTGCCTAAATGAAATATCACGTACGAAAGAAATTTTTCAGTTAGCCTCAAGTTTACTATCTTGTCTTATGCTCTGAATATTTTGTAGGTTCTGGGTCTTACGGGTTTTTTTAAAAACAGCATCCTGAACTAGTGGATTTGTTCAAAATTGTCTATTGTGAGGTGAAAACAGCAGTTTTGGTTCTGGAGCTGGCTACGTTTACGGAGAGAAAAGTGTGCTGTTTTCAAAATATGAAAAATTTATAATAAATTTCCACATTTTTCAGCAAAAACTTACCTTCACGTACCAGTGCATAAGTTCCTAGCGCTTATTGTCAAGTGAACAAAAGATTTATTATATTCCACAATCTGTCTCACTGCCCATGCAGATAATCTCAAGCGGGGTGGGGGGGACCATCAGTGATACGTGAAGGTAAGCTTTTGTTTAGATAAGTGAAAATTAATTAGAAATTTTTCATATTTTTTACACTAAAAAACTGAACTGCACGAAAGTAGTAGGGAGGGAGCACGAAGGGGCCCCTTTTTCAGGGAGGTAACTCTTGGTGCCCTTTTTTCCAGGTTAAAGGTATAGGGCACGCCCCATCGCCTTTCACCTCTGGGGCGCCTGGGGCGCCAGGGGGCGCCACCAGCTCAAGGTCACGTCGAGGTCAAAAGTAGTTCCGGCAACCTGTAACCTTTGTATTCCTCCGCGGACAGAACGTAGTCCCATGTCAACCAAGTGACTTCCAATGTTAATGTATACGGGGAATGCCTAAAAAGAGTATGGGAATAGACGTTTTGTGACAGGGGTGGGTCCCTAGTGGACCGAATGGGTCGAGTGAGGTATCAAAGTGAAGCGCTCCTCTAGGGCCATTCAGTCATGGGTGGGTGCATGTAAAATTAGGATTTTTTTCCCGAAACTATAAAAAGCGGAACACGGACTTTACCCCTAAACTAGGGGAAAACCCCTATCAACTCTAGCCAAAAGGGCTAATATCGGTCTCCGGGCTTATCGGGGCCTGCCTATCAAGTCAATGGGGTGGGTGCATGTAAAATTAGGATTTGTCCCCGAAACTATAAAAAGCGGAACACGGACTTTACCCCTAAACTAGGGAAAAACCCCTATCAACTCTAGCCAAAAGGGCTAATATCGGTCCCCGGGCTTATCGGGGCCTGCCTATCAAGTCAATGGGGTGGGTGCATGTAAAATTAGGATTTTTTCCCGAAAATATAAAAAGCGGAACACGGACTTTACCCCTAAAATAGGGGAAAACCCCTATCAACCCTAGCCAAAAGGGCTAATATCGGTCCCCGGGCTTATCGGGGCCTGCCTATCAAGTCAATGGGGTGGGTGCATGTAAAATTAGGATTTTTTCCCGAAACTATAAAAAGCGGAACACGGACTTTACCCCTACAATAGGGGTCTGTATTATACAATATAAGGGAAAATGCCTGTATGGGGTATGGGGATGGTCAATTTTTTTCGTGGGCTTTACTATGGCTTGTGGGGTCTCGTTTTTCTCGTTTCGCCAAGAAAATGACAATGGGAAGGGTCCCGGAGCGAATCGGTGAAATTTTGGGGAAAAGTCACCGAGGTCTGTATATAGGGCCTATAGGCTGGCTATATGGGGGTATAGGTTCAACCTGGGAAATTCACACACGTTCATTGTGATATGGGTTGCTTGGATTTGTTTTTCACGTCTCGTCATTTAGAACATGATGGGAAGGGTCCCGGAGCGAAACGGTGAAATTTTTGGAAAAGTACCATATAGCCCATATAGCTCCATACTGGCTATGGGGATATAGGTCCATCCTGGGAAATTCACACACGTTCATTATGATATGGGTTGTGGGGTCTTGTTTTTCTCGTCTCGTCATTTAGAACACGATGGGAAGGGCCCCGGAGCGAAACGGTGAAATTTTTTGGAAAAAGTTCACCGAGGCCTGGCTAGGCCCATAGGCCTATACTGCATGGCTATGGAGGTATAGGCCCATACGGGGTGAACGTTTTGGGGTCTAGGTGAGCCCCTTATGATCCTATGGTGTCGTATGAGGTCTTATTTTGAAGCTCCCGTGGAGTTTGTAACGTATCGACTAATGGTTCGTCCGTGTGCAATAGTCTGCGCATGCGCAGTTTGGCCGTAGTATAGCAAGCAGGCATGTTGGGGGGTATGTGGGGGGTGTGTTTGGGGTAGAGATGGACCACTATGGGTCCAAATGGGTTGTGGGAGGTGTCAAATTGAAGCTTGCGTGGGGTAGAGTCAGAATGGCGTGTTTTTAAGGGCAAGTCGCGACAACCTGCGTATGCGCAGTTGGGTGTAGTAAGTAAAGTGGCCATTTTGGGGGTGCGTGGAGGTGTGTTTGGGGTAGAGATGGACCATCCTTGGTCCGATTGTGTCGTGGGAGGTGTTATCTTGTAGATCTCGGGGTGTACATCCCGATTTGAGGTATGTTCACGTCATCTGTGAAGTCATCGGTGACGTCATCAGTAGGAGTAGTAGCGAAAGTGGGCATTTTGGGGCAGTGAAGGAAGGTATTTGGTGTAGAGATGGACCATCCATATCTGTCACACATTATACCACATCTTTGTTGTGTTATACCACATCTGTCCTGCATTATACCATATATGTCCTGTATTATACCATACCTGTCCTATGTTATACAATATCTGTCCTGTATTATACCAAATCTGTCCTGTATTGTACCATATTTGTTCTCTATTATACCATATATGTCCTGTATTATACCAAATCTGCCCTGTATTATACAGTATCTGTCCTGTATTATACCAAATCTGTGCTGTATTATACCAAATCTGTGCTGTATTATACAATATCTGTCCTGTGTTATACCATATCTGTGCTGTATTATACAATATCTGTCCTGTATTATACAATATCTGTCCAGTATTCTGCAATATATGTTCTGTATTATACCAAATCTGTCCTGTATTATACAGTATCTGTCCTGTATTGTACCATATATGTCCTGTATTATACCATATCTGCTCTGTATTATACAATATTTCTCCTCTATTATACTATATCTGTGCTGCATTATACCATATCTGTCCTGTATTGTACCATATATGTCCTGTATTATACCAAATCTGTGCTGTATTATACAATATTTGCCCTCTATTATACCATATCTGTGCTGTATTATACCATATCTGTCCTGAATTATACCATATCTGTGCTGTATTATGCAATATCTGTCCTGTGTTATACAATATCTGTCCTGTATTATACCAAATCTGTCCTGTTTTGTACCATATTTGTCCTGTATTATACAATATATGTTCTGTATTATACCAAATCTGTGCTGTATTATACAGTATCTGTCCTGTATTATACCAAATCTGTGCTGTATTATACAATATATGTTCTGTATTATACCAAATCTGTCCTGTATTATACAGTATATGTCCTGTATTATACCAAATCTGTGCTGTATTATACCATATCTGTCCTGTATTGTACCATATATGTCCTGTATTATACAATATATGTTCTGTATTGTACAATCGGATAGCCGTTGTCGTGAATAACAACAAGTTCAGCAATGTTCATACAGTTTATTATCCCCAATGTTACATCATACCCAGGCTGGGGGAGCCGCCCTGGGCATGTTTAGTATGTTCACAGCAAAACAAATTGAAATATCAAACACCATGTTTTATTATTTAACGAACCGTCACATTAGGCATACAAGTGTTTACTGAGCTCAAGTCAACGATCAGCATGTAGACATATAGAGTATGTACGGCATGTTATGGTATTCATCAGTGCACGGGTGACGCATTCAGCCGATGGGGTGGTCGGTCAGCTTGGTAACGAAAAAGGTAACATTGGTCACCCTCTCCACTGTCCACTTGGTGTTGGGGCGTTGTCGTTGGGCCCATTCCAAGGGATCCACGGTGTCCAGTTTCTCCAGCATCGTCTCTAGCGACACCCGGTTAATGATGGTAAACGGTTGGTCAAATACCTGGATGTTACTGCTCGGGTAAAAGTATCGGACTTGGACTGTCTCCTTATGCTGCAGCACATAACCAAACGCTAGATTCAATCTGAAGGCCGTAGTTTGGTCGTTGAAGATGGCTTCCACGTAGCTACGTAGACGGGCGAGGTCGGTCAGTCGGAAATTGTAGATATCTTGAATAGGGCGATGACGGTTGAAACATTGCCGTATCATGGACCAATGGCGCCGATAGATGTCACTCACTGGATGGGCGTCCTGTAACAGATCGCTAGGAACATTTATGGGCTCGTCCAGAAAATGTTCGATGTTGTCAGGCGTATGACTCGAAACCGTAACGGTGGGATCCGGCTGGATATCCAGGCTCTTCTGAACTGTGGGTATAGGCGGGCTCTCCGTCATCGCATCACCAGTGGCGTTCGTCTCCCCGGGCTCATCTTCACTGGGTCTGACCTTCCGCGGCTCCTCTTCAGGGGAAAGTTGTCGCCCAAACCGTAGAGACGGGGCATGAATCAAACGCTGATGGCGTCTTAACTGACTGCGTCGTTTGAAGAGTTGACCACAATCCTTACAGTGTTCCGTCGCGCCCTCGTGGAATGAGCGTTCGTGGCGCAGTAAATGATCCTTCCGATTAAATGACCGTGCGCAGGTTATACAAGTATACCGTGCATCGTTGTGGGTGGAGGCCTTGTGGCGGTGCAAGTCGTGCAGACGAGTAAACTGCTTCTGGCAAGTTGTGCAAGTGAACATCTTGGTGGTTGACAGAGTGTCTGATGAAACGGCCAGGCCGCTTCCCTTTTATAGCACGCTAGCTGGTGATCTATTTTTAGCACACTCAGTTCAACTATCCCCAAGTCGAGGGCCGAGCCGTGACATCTTCGGTCACCTCCGTGTCTCTTCGGTCACCTCCGTGTCTCTTCGGTCACCTCCGTAACTACCCGGCTGTTCCCGTGTAAACCCGGATGGATCTCCGTGTCTCTTCGGTGACTTCCGTGACATCTTCGGTCACCTCCGTGTCTCTTCGGTGACTTCCGTGACATCTTCGGTCATCTCCGTGTCTCTTCGGTCACCTCCGTACCGTCAACGATCAGCATGTAGACATATAGAGTATGTACGGCATGTTATAGTATTCATCAGTGCACGAGTGACGCATTCAGCCGATGGAGGTGGTCGGTCAGCTTGGTAACGAAAAAGGTAACATTGGTCACCCTCTCTACGACCCATTGTGTGTTGGGGCGTTGTTGTTGGGCCCATTCCAAGGGATCCACGGTGTCTAGTTTCTCCAGCATCGCCTCTAGCGACGCCCGGTTAATGATGGTAAACGGTTGGTCAAATACCCGGATGTTACTGCTCGGGTAAAAATATCGGGTTTGGTCTGTGTCCTTATGCTGTAGCACATAACCAAACGCCAGATTCAACTTGAAGGCCGTAGTTTGATCGTTGAAGATGGCTTCCACGTAGCTGCGTAGACGGGCGAGGTCGGTCCGTCGAAAATTGTAGATATTTTGAATAGGGCGATGACGGTAGAAACAGTGCCGGATGATGGGCCAATGGCGCCGATAGATGTCACTCATTGGATGGTCTTCGTGTAACAGATGGCTAGGAACATTTATGGGTTCGTCCACGAAGTGTACTTTGCCCTCCACGTCGTACAAAATCTGGCCCAAGGTCTTGTCGTCGGAATTTGACTTGAATTAGGGCGACATCATGATCGGCCCTCGTGCGATGGATGGGAGTTCTCCCTGTCTCGATATTGGTGCCTCCGGGCTCTTCTACCTGCAAACGTGGCTGCGGAACAGGGTGTCGTGTGCGTTGGTGTCGCAGCAACTGACTGGTCAGTTTGAAAAGCCGACCACATTCTTCGCATGGACGCTTGGGTACTTCATGGCGTGCACGTGTGTGGCGCTGTAAATGATCCGGGTGCTGAAACGACAGTGTACATATCGTACCTTTGACCCCGGCGCGCGCTAACAATACCGGATAAAATTGCGCGCCGGGGTCAAAGGTCAGTTCCGGTCACGTGAACGGAAGCGGAAGTGACCTCACTGAGGTCATATGCAAATGTCATTTCCGAGCTCTGAGCTTCACACGCTTTGAGCTCCAAGAGCTCCGATCCAAGAGCTCTGCCACACGGGAGCTCCCACCACCACCACCACCACCGGGCGAGGTCCGCCATCTTCAGTCCGTGTCTTTTCAGTGACGGAGTGTGAACATGTTAGCACATGTACTGACCTGTCTGTGGGATTTTTCCCACAATGTCGTTCACTTCCGAGTCCCTTCGGTCACTTCCCGAAAAGACACGGAGGTGGCCGAAGAGACACGGAGGTGCCCGAAGATGTCACGAAGGTCACCGAAGATGTCACGGAGGTGCCCGAAGAGACACGGAAGTCACCGAAGATGTCACGGAGATCACCGAAGAGACACGGAGGTGCCCGAACATGATACCAGCTAGCGTGCTATAAAAGGGAAGCGACCTGGCCGTTTCATCAGACACTCTGTCAACCACCAAGATGTTCACTTGTACTACGTGCTCGAAATCATTCACTCGTCTGCACAACTTGCGCCGCCATGAGGCTACCAAGCACGAAGGAACCGCCCGGTATAGCTGTACGATATGTACACTGTCGTTTCAGCGCCCGGATCATTTACAGCGCCACACACGTGTACGCCATGAAGTACCCAAGCGTCCATGCGAAGAATGTGGTCGGCTTTTCAAACTGACCAGTCAGTTGCTGCGACACCAACGCACACGACACCCTGTTCCGCAGCCACGTTTGCAGGTAGAAGAGCCCGGAGGCACCAATATCGAGACAGGGGGAACTCCCATCCATCGCACGAGGGCCGATCATGATGTCGCCCTAATTCAACAGTCAAATTCCGACGACAAGACCTTGGGCCAGATTTTGTACGACGTGGAGGGCAAAGTACACTTCGTGGACGAACCCATAAATGGTCCTAGCGATCTGTTACACGAAGACCATCCACTGAGTGACATCTATCGGCGCCATTGGCCCATCATCCGGCACTGTTTCTACCGTCATCGCCCTATTCAAGATATTTACAATTTTCGACGGACCGACCTCGCCTGTCTACGCAGCTACGTGGAAGCCAACGATCAAACTACGGCCTTCAAGTTGAATCTGGCGTTTGGTTATGTGCTACAGCATAAGGACACAGACCAAGCCCGATATTTTTACCCGAGCAGTAACATCCGGGTATTTGACCAACCGTTTACCATCATTAACCGGGCGTCGCTAGAGGCGATGCAGGAGAAACTGGACACCGTGGATCCCTTGGAATGGGCCCAACAACAACACCGCAACACACAATGGGTCGTAGAGAGGGTGACCAATGCCACGTTTTTCGTTACCAAGCTGACCGACCACCCCCATCGGCTGAATGCGTCACTCATGAACTGATGAATACCATAACATGCCGTACATACTCTATATGTCTACATGCTGATCGTTGACGGTACGGAGGTGACCGAAGAGACACGGAGATGACCGAAGATGTCACGGAGGTCACCGAAGAGACACGGAGGTGACCGAAGATGTCACGGAGGTCACCGAAGAGACACGGAGATCCATCCGGGTTTACACGGGAACAGCCGGGTAGTTACGGAGGTGACCGAAGAGACACGGAGGTGACCGAAGATGTCACGGAGGTGCCCGAAGAGACACGGAGGTTACCGAAGATGTCACGGCTCGGCCCTCGACTTGGGGATAGTTGAACTGAGTGTGCTAAAAATAGATCACCAGCTAGCGTGCTATAAAAGGGAAGCGGCCTGGCCGTTTCATCAGACACTCTGTCAACATCAAGATGTTCACTTGCACAACTTGCCAGAAGCAGTTTACTCGTCTGCACGACTTGCACCGCCACAAGGCCTCCACCCACAACGATGCACGGCATACTTGTATAACCTGCGCACAGTCATTTAATCGGAAGGATCATTTACTGCGCCACGAACGCTCATTCCACGAGGGCGCGACGGAACACTGTAAGGATTGTGGTCAACTCTTCAAACGACACAGTCAGTTAAGACGCCATCAGCGTTTGATTCATGCCCCGTCTCTACGGTTTGGGCGACAACTTTCCACTGAAGAGGAGCCGCGGAAGGTCAGACCCAGTGAAGATGAGCCCGGGGAGACGAACGCCACTGGTGATGCGATGACGGAGAGCCCGTCTATACCCACATTTCAGAAGAGCCTGGATATCCAGCCGGACCCCACCGTTACAGTTTCGAGTCATACGCCTGACAACATCGAACATTTTCTGGACGAGCCCATAAATGTTCCTAGCGATCTGTTACAGGACGCCCATCCAGTGAATGACATCTATCGGCGCCATTGGTCCATGATACGGCAATGTTTCAACCGTCATCGCCCTATTCAAGATATCTACAATTTCCGACTGACCGACCTCGCCCGTCTACGGAGCTACGTGGAAGCCATCTTCAACGACCAAACTACGGCCTTCAAATTGAATCTGGCGTTTGGTTATGTGCTGCAGCATAAAGAGACAGTCCAAGTCCGATATTTTTACCCGAGCAGTAACATCCGGGTATTTGACCAGCCGTTTACCATCATTAACCGAGTGTCGCTAGAGACGATGCTGGAGAAACTGGACACCGTGGATCCCTTGGAATGGGCCCAACAACAACGCCCCAACACCAAGTGGACAGTGGAGAGGGTGACCTTTTTCGTTACCAAGCTGACCGACCACCCCATCGGCTGAATGCGTCACCCGTGCACTGATGAATACCATAACATGCCGTACATACTCTATATGTCTACATGCTGATCGTTGACTTGAGCTCAGTAAACACTTGTATGCCTAATGTGACGGTTCGTTAAATAATAAAACATGGTGTTTGATATTTCAATTTGTTTTGCTGTGAACATACTAAACATGCCCAGGGCGGCTCCCCCAGCCTGGGTATGATGTAACATTGGGGATAATAAACTGTATGAACATTGCTGAACTTGTTGTTATTCACGACAACGGCTATCCGATTGTACAATACAGAACATATACAGGGTGTATCAAAAAAAACGGAGTCCTAGTACGATGACATATTTTTCATTGAGCAAAGGAGAAATCCATTTTTTTTGGTGATTTGTCATCAAGACCGACCCTTTGGGACTGACCAGCTGAACAATTCAATGATCTGTGATCAAGCATGTTAGAACAATAGCTATTCTTCAATTATGAGTGAAATGTGACTTGCGCCAGATTTGGTTTACATCATTCGTCTGCCCTTGAAAGAAACGAAATACGGTGTACAAATGAAATGTCTTTTATCCACTCTGAATTCATTGACATTTTGAAAACAAAACGGTGTACAATTAAAATGTCGTTTAACTGTTACCTAAAGTCCAGGGTGTACATCACGCCTCCAGCAGATCTCAATGACCTGGAACAGCGCACCATAACAGAAGTTGACAACCTGAGGCAGAACCAGGCACTTATCAGACGGGCCGTGGCGGCAATGAATGAACGTGCGCGTACCTGCATCCAGAGAAACGGAGAACACGTTGAAGATTGAGATTCAATTGTCTGTTAAAAAGACATTTGAATTGTACACATTTTTGTTAAATTCAGAGTTAAAAGACATTTTAATTGTACACCGTTTTGTTTTCAAAATATCAATGAATTCAGAGTGGATAAAAGACATTTCATTTGTACACCGTATTTCTTTTCTTTCAAGGGCAGACGAATGATGTAAACCAAATCTGGCGCAACATTTTCATGTGAAGATATGCTTGATCCTATTGTTCAGCTGATCTCCCAAAGGGTCGGTCTTGATGACAAATCAACAAAAAAAATAGATTTCTCCTTTGCTCAATATATACTAACGGTTTTTTTGATACACCCTGTATTGTATAATACAGGACATATATGGTACAATACAGGACAGATATGGTATAATACAGCACAGATTTGGTATAATACAGGACATATACTGTATAATACAGGACAGATTTGATATAATACAGAACATATATTGTATAATACAGCACAGATTTGGTATAATACAGGACAGATACTGTATAATACAGCACAGATTTGGTATAATACAGAACATATATTGTATAATACAGCACAGATTTGGTATAATACAGGACAGATATGGTATAATACAGCACAGATTTGGTATAATACAGGACATATACTGTATAATACAGGACAGATTTGGTATAATACAGAACATATATTGCAGAATACTGGACAGATATTGTATAATACAGGACAGATATTGCATAATACAGCACAGATATGGTATAACACAGGACAGATATTGTATAATACAGCACAGATTTGGTATAATACAGCACAGATTTGGTATAATACAGGACAGATACTGTATAATACAGGGCAGATTTGGTATAATACAGGACATATATGGTATAATAGAGAACAAATATGGTACAATACAAGACAGATTTGGTGTAATACAGGACAGATATTGTATAACATAGGACAGGTATGGTATAATACAGGACATATGTGGTATAATGCAGGACAGATGTGGTATAACACAACAAAGATGTGGTATAATGTGTGACAGATATGGATGGTCCATCTCTACACCAAATACCTTCCTTCACTGCCCCAAAATGCCCACTTTCGCTACTACTCCTACTGGTGACGTCACCGATGACGTGAACATACCTCAAATCGGGATGTACACCCCGAGAGCTACAAGATAACACCTCCCACGACGCAATCGGACCAAGGATGGTCCCTCTCTACCCCAAACACACCTCCACGCACCCCCAAAATGGCCACTTTACTTACTACACCCAACTGCGCATGCGCAGGTTGACGCGACTTGCACTTAAAAACACGCCATTCTGACTCTACCACACACAAGCTTCACTTTGACACCTCCCACAACCCATTTGGACCCATAGTGGTCCATCTCTACCCCAAACACACCGCCCACATACCCCCCAACATGCCTGCTTTCCATACTACGGCCAGACTGCGCATGCGCAGACTATTGCACACGGACGAACCATTAGTCGATACATTACAAACTCCACGGGAGCTTCAAAATAAGACCTCATACGACACCATAGGATCATAAGGGGCTCACCTAGACCCCAAAACGTTCACCCCGTATGGGCCTATACCTCCATAGCCATGCAGTATAGGCCTATGGGCCTAGCCAGGCCTCGGTGAACTTTTTCCAAATATTTCACCGCTTGGCTCCGGGACCCCTCCCATCGTGTTCTAAATGACGAGACGTGAAAAACAAGACCAAACAACCCATATCACAATGAACGTGTGTGAATTTCCCAGGTTGGACCTATACCCCATAGCCAGCTTATGGGCCTACCCAGGCCTCGGTGAGCTTTTTCCAAAAATTTCACCGTTTCGCTCCGGGACCCTTCCCATCGTGTTCTAAATGACGAGACGAGAAAAACAAGACCCCACAACCCATATCACAATGAACGTGTGTGAATTTCCCAGGATGGACCTATATCCCCATAGCCAGTATGGAGCTATATTGGCTATATGGTACTTTTCCAAAAATTTCACCGTTTCGCTCCGGGACCCTTCCCATCGTGTTCTAAATGACGAAACGTGAAAAACAAATCCAAGCAACCCATATCACAATGAACGTGTGTGAATTTCCCAGGTTGGACCTATACCCCCCATGGCCAGCCTATATACAGACCTCGGTGACTTTTCCCAAAAATTTCACCGATTCGCTCCGGGACCCTTCCCATTGTCATTTTCTTGGCGAAACGAGAAAAACGAGACCCCACAAGCCATAGTAAAGCCCACGAAAAAAATTGACCATCCCCATATCCCATACAGGCATTTTCCCTTATATTGTATAATACAGACCCCTATTGTAGGGGTAAAGTCCGTGTTCCGTTTTTTATAGTTTCGGGAAAAAATCCTAATTTTACATGCACCCACCCCATTGACTTGATAGGCAGGCCCCGATAAGCCCGGGGACCGATATTAGCTCTTTTGGCTAGGGTTGATAGGGGTTTTCCCCTAGTTTAGGGGTAAAGTCCGTGTTCCGCTTTTTATATTTTCGGGGACAAATCCTAATTTTACATGCACCCATCCCATTGACTTGATAGGCAGGCCCCGATAAGCCCGGGGACCGATATTAGCCCTTTTGGCTAGGGTTGATAGGGGTTTTCCCCTAGTTTAGGGGTAAAGTCCGTGTTCCGCTTTTTATATTTTCGGGGACAAATCATAATTTTACATGCACCCACCCCATTGACTTGATAGGCAGGCCCGATAAGCCCGGAGACCGATATTAGCCCTTTTGGCTAGAGTTGATAGGGGTTTACCCCTAGTTTAGGGGTAAAGTCCGTGTTCCGCTTTTTATGGTTTCGGGAAAAAATCCTAATTTTACATGCACCCACCCATGACTGAATGGCCCTAGAGGAGCGCTTCACTTTGACACCTCACTCGACCCATTCGGTCCACTAGGGACCCACCCCTGTCACAAAACGTCTATTCCCATACTCTTTTTAGGCATTCTCCGTATACATTAACATTGGAAGTCACTTGGTTGACATGGGACTACGTTCTGTCCGCGGAGGAATACAAAGGTTACAGGTTTCTGGAACTACTTTTGACCTCCACGTGACCTTGAGCTGGTGGCGCCCCCTGCACCCCAGAGGTGAAAGGCGATGGGGCGTGCCCTATACCTTTAACCTGGAAAAAAGGGCACCAAGAGTTACCTCCCTGGAAAAGGGGCCCCTTCGTGCTCCCTCCCTACTACTCACGAACCATTGCATAGAATGCCACGCAAAGAATGGCGGGAGGAAGAGCGACACAGAGTCCCACTTCGGAAGCTTAGGAGCTGAAAATTGTCGGTCAATCGGGGACAGTCGACCAAGAGTCCAAAAGATCAGGAAACTATAGGCGCGCTGGGTACCATGGTGTCACCAGATAAATCACACACATGTGTGTGCGAATCTTCTACAGAACTTTGGGTATGATAGCCGGGAGTGGGAAAGCATAGGCTACCATTCCCGACATAACTAGGGACGATGCATCGACTCCCATCGCTGCTTGATCCGGAACCGGAGACACGTTTACCGGAAGCTGATTGTTTAGCCTGGTGGCAAACAGATCTACTAATGGTGTCTTTCACACCACGGAAATCATGATCTCCAGATGTAGTTGCCATCCCGTTGTCAGAATATGATTCCATCTGGACAAGGCCCGAACAGAAATGTTGTTAGTCCAAGAAATGGTCGAAAAACAACTCAGAAATGGCTTGAATCAACAGCTGGGATGAGCGAGTCCCCCCTTGTTTGTTGATGTAGGCCAGGACTGTTAATTATATTGTCTGTCGCAGAAACTGGTCTTCCAGGTAAGGCAACAATGTTCGAGTGGCACGACGGACTGCCATAAACTCATTCTCAGCGGAGAACATTGATGTGTAGGGGCTTCTCTGCTGAAGTCCAGGAGTCGGGTATCGATTTGTAATCGAAATGGGCTCCTCAGCCCTCCAACGAAGCGTCCGTGA
This sequence comes from Hanleya hanleyi, assembly GCA_036873755.1. Classification (NCBI taxonomy): domain Eukaryota; kingdom Metazoa; phylum Mollusca; class Polyplacophora; order Lepidopleurida; family Hanleyidae; genus Hanleya; species Hanleya hanleyi. Next base: position 6,014 of record JAVTVY010052813.1, on the reverse strand, counting down.
ACAGATGTTGTGTAGGACGAAACGGAAAGAGTGTTACACCAGACATCACGTTGATGGGGTCGAACCAGCATGATAGCAGACGTTTGCCACCCTCTGTGACAGGAATCGATGGATTCTGATGCCTGTTGACCCATAATTTGTTCAGATGAATCATTAAGGTCGCAGTTACAGCCGGTTTCATGGGGTGACATTCTGGACGGAAGTTAGCACACATAATATGGCTGGAAACTGTCGAACGCTCCGGAAGGGGAACTGCAAAAATGCTCGAATTTGTGCAGTTATTTTCTCTCATCGGTGTTCCGGAGAGCGAGCCTGAGCCAGTAGGGTATCGTAGGCTACGACTAGGAAGATACGTTGCTGAGCCGGAACCAATTCGGACTTGTCCTTGTGTTGGAGGTAACCCAATAGTACGACAAGTCCGTGTCGAGATTAATCTGTTCTCTGGACATGTTGCGAATTAGAGAGTCGTCGAGGTAGGAATTGTACTTCAAACCTCTGCTGTGCAGAAAACTGGCTAACGACTGGAACACCCTGGTGAAGACCCAAGGGGACATGGATAGGCCAAACGGAAATACCTGAATTTGGAATCGCCGATGGCCGACCAGAAGTCTGAGTACTTCCGATAATCTGGATGTCTAGAGATGTGAAGGTACGCATCCCATAGGTCCAATGAAGTCAACCAGTCCCCTTGCACCAGAGCTAGACTTATGGAGCGGAAGGATTCCATCCGGAAATGCGGAGGCTGCTCCAGGAAGTCCTTGTTGCGTTTACACAGGTTTATGGCCATGCGCATCTCCTTGGTGTGCTTCTTCAGAACGAGAAAAACCGAAGAGTAGAACCAGGGGCTAAGGTAGGACGGTGGTAATTCTATTGCTGTGTGCTTCAGAACTAGTTTGTCGACGGCAGCTGGAATTTTCTTTAAGTGCTACGGTCGTACAGGTATAGTCGACGATGCAGGAGCTGTTGTGAGAGGAGAATTCCCATTGAGCGTACGTAAGAGGATATCCGTACAGTAGGGTGCGGATGACCCATGGATCTGCCCCAATTTTGGTCCAGTACCGCCAAAACCTCTGCAGTCTTTCCCCAATGGAAGTCTGGGAATTGGCGGGATCGGAAACTGTGGTAGTCAGTGGTTCCGCCATGCAGTTGTTCTGGCTCGGCTGTTCATGGTTACCGGAAGTCGACCTTGAGTCTTTCTTTGGACCTGAAGAAGACGAAGAAGACGATTTCGAGCTCTTGGCTGACGGACGGGAAGGACGAGATTCTCTTACCGAAATTCGAGTCAGAAGCATGTGTTCTGATCCGGCTGTCCATCTTGGCGTGCGCCAAGGCAGCGCTGTCCGAAGAACATGCACCTTTGAACAGTAGCAACGAGGGAGACTGCTCTAATAAGAGTATTCCTCACCAAGTCCGGAGCGTAATAATGAGGTACAGTCATGTATGGAATGAGCCGCTGATTCACAAGCATAGCTGCCGAGAACGCAGCCTGCGCCAGTGCATCGCCTTTAGCGTGCGAGGTCTGGTAGTCCGATATGATCCTGAGGTCGGACTGGAAGTGGGTCGCCAAAGGGGAAGCAGACATGCAACTGTGTGCACCATGGATAGCTCTCAGAAACCAGTCCATATGCGACGCAATCCCCACCCACTGGCTTGCAGCATCCTCCAGGATGACCGCTTGACTTTCGGTCAATAGCACCTCTGTTTTTACAGGAGGCTTGTTTTTACACAGGTAGGTGCAGTGCTGGCTCATATCCGCTGCCTTGAAAGCAAAATCTGAACTATGTATCTGATAAAACCTAGGCGCGGGTCTGATAACTGGAAATGGAACAGAAGGTTGAGCAGGCCGGAACAGCTGGACACCAGGAGCTGTTCTCCGTAACCTATCCCGTGGCGTCTTCAACGTAGTCAATTACAAGCGTCTAGTCCGTCATTCATAATCCAGCCGTCGTCCATTAGAGAATATCCGCGTCCATAATCCAAAGACCTATTCCATATTCCATATAACAGTATTAGCACCAAATTCAAAATGACAATCATAGTATACATAAACATAGGCTTGTTTCCTGCAAGAGAGAAGCGGTCAACAGTTTTCAATGATGCCGGCAAGACATCATGATGTTCCAAAATATGAAATCCGTATCGCTGATCAGTATTCTTAATCCATAATATTCGTTATAGAGTCGTCATCTAAAAATGATGTACCTCAGTCACGCTTTGATTGTGACTGTTCATATGAGTACCATGAAGATCTTGAAGTACATGGGCTCATACGGCCCCTAGCCCCGGGGTAAGCGGAATTAGACACATGTTACGAAACGTAGCGCCATAGATCTTGCACGCTACGTTCGTATTTTGCTATCAGCATGCGATATGTATCGCCAAATTTGAGAAACTTTGCGTGGAGGCGCTTGGTGGAATAGCCCTGTTTTATAAGTTTCTGCAACAATGTTTAACACCGTCTCAAACATGGTATTCAAATTATGAATGGCCTTAGATGGAGGCAGTGATGTAGTAGCCCCGTCATAGGTAATTGGAACCGCAGGCATGGTATTTATCATAGACTGTGCTCAGCATCTGAGCATACCGCTAAGATTCTCTCTTGCCCTCCGCTGAGTGTCAATCTTCCCCTCTGGAAAAGGTATCACTACTAGTGTGGACGAGGTGATGTCACCCGGGGCTGTCAAATCCAGGAGACCAGAAGTCATGACCGTAACCGGAAGTTGTTGTTGAATGTTAACCGGAAGTGGTCTCCTCGCACCCGGAGCCAACAACTGCCTATAATAATCTAATTCCGCCGATTGTCGGCCAACAACAGTATGTTCGCAGTGGTGTTATCAGATACTACAGTTTGATGTACCGGATAGCCACTGCATCTGTGGGCGAACCGGAAGTCTCGTCCAAGCACCTTGATCAGCACATATAGCCGGATGTGGAACTGGGCCTCTAGGGCGAGTGACCCTCACCGGAACTAGAAGTGGAACTGGCATGGAGGGTCTAGGTAAGCGTAGATGCGGATCTGAGTACACTTGTGGTTGGACACCGAGCAAGTCTGCTGCAATTACAGTCGAACAAGCATAACCATGAGCGAATTGTGGACGAACGGAAGTACCATTAGTTGTACTATTCATAACTTCCGTTGCCTGTACACTAATTTGTTGAACTTCATGGGAGTGTTGTATGTCTCTCACATAGTTAGATAACATCTGAGTTTGACTTGCCGACATAGTCGCCTAAACCAGTACAAACAGATGTAAAGCAGACTGTCGGTGTCATAATACTTGATATGGCAGCGGAAGTCCGGGTCCTGTCAAGGTGGTAGTAGTCACATTCAAGTTGGCCGGAAATTGATCGGTCGCACCGGAAGTGAGTAGGGCAGCAGCCCCGGCAGCAGTCGCTTGAGGAACGAAAGTCGTTAGATTAGTCTCGGCTAACACACGAGCTGATGAATCAGAAGCTGCTGGAAGTCCGTTTCCACTAGTATCTGATACAGCATTGTGTCCTAAGAATTCCCGACGATCATCGATTCAGTTTGTGCTACCAATCTTCATTTGGTGGGACCCTTTTCGATATCCATGGGAGACTGGGGAAGCTCAACTTCTACTACCACATCACCTGATTTCCCTGTCAATTGATCCTCAAGCACATCCATCAGTTACAGACATCGTATTCTTTTTACCTGTAGAAAGATCGGAAACAAAAGCATGTTGAGAATCAGGGCGAGAGCTTATAGTATGCGTCAATAAAGACACTAATGGCCGACCAGAATTGAAAGCGGCAGATCTGATAGTATCCACGGAGCCCTAAAGTTTTGCCTCACTCCTAAACCAGTAGTAGTATGTCCACGGCATTTAAACTCATATTTTGCCGGGGGAGATAACTCTTGTATCCACCAGGGGGCGCCACCAGCTCAAGAGACCAAAAACTACCTCCAGCACAGAAGAGTTCCAATCTAGGGGGAGGTAACTCTGGGTGACTATAGTTCCGGCAAAGGGTCCCTGGGCATGTATTCTTCCGCGGTGATGCGGTCTGGCGGTGATGCGGTCGCGGGAAAAAGCTTCCGCGGAGAAAAAGTAGTCCCCAGCCTTCAAATACGCTGCATGGTCCGATTGGGTCGAGTGAGGTATCAAATTGAAGCATTCGTGAAGGGGCATCCAGTCATGGGTGGGTGCATGTAAAATTATGATTTTTTCCCGAAACTATAAAAAGCGGAATACGGATTTTACCCCTAAAATAGGGGAAAACACCTATCAACTCTAGCCAAAAGGGCTAATATCGGTCCCGGGCTTATCGGGACCTGCCTATCCAGTCAATGGGGTGGGTGCATGTAAAATTAGGATTTTTTCCCGAAACTATAAAAAGCGGAATACGGACTTTACCCCTAAAATAGGGGAAAACCCCTATCAACCCTAGCCAAAAGGGCTAATATCGGTTCCCGGGCTTATCGGGGCCTGTCTATCAAGTCAATAGGGTGGGTGCATGTAAAATTAGGATTGTTTTTCGAAAATATAAAAAGCGGAACTCGGACTTTACCCCTACAATAGGGGTCTGTATTATACAATATAAGGGAAAATGCCTGTATGGGGTATGGGGATGGTCAATTTTTTTTGTGGGTGTTACTATGGCTTGTGGGGTCTCGTTTTTCTCGTCTCGCCGAGAAAAACACAATGGGAGGGGTACCGGAGCGTATCGGTGAAATTTTTGGGAAAAGTCACCGAGGTCTGTATATAGGCTCATACTGGCTATAATGGGGGAGAGGTGGTCAATTTTGTTTGTGGGTGTTACTATGGATTGTGGGGTCTCGTTTTTCTCGTCTCGCCGAGAAAAACACAATGGGAGGGGTCCCGGAGCGAATTGGTGAAATTTTGGAGAAAAGTCACCGAGGTCTGCATATAGGCCTATAGGCTGGCTATATGGGGGGTATAGGTCCAACCTGGGAAATTCACACACGTTCATTGTGATATGGGTTGTTTGGATTTGTTTTTCACGTCTCGTCATTTAGAACACGATGGGAAGGGTTTCGACGCGAAACGGTGAAATTTTTGGAAAAAGTTCACCGAGGCCTGCATGGCTATGGGGTATAGGTCCATACGGGGTAGACGTTTTGGGGTCTAGGTGAGCCCCTAATGATCCTATGGTGGTGTCGTATGAGGTCTTATTTTGAAGCTCTCGTTGAGGAGCATCCGACTGTACTAATGGTTTGTCCGTTTTCAATAGTCTGCGCATGCGCAGTCTGGCCGTAGTATAGAAAGCAGCCATTTTGGGGGGTATGTGGGGGTGTGTTTGGGGTAGAGATGGGCCGCTATGCGTTCGAATGGGTCGTGGAAGGTGTCAAAGTGAAGCTTGTGTGAGGTAGAGTCAGAATGGCGTGTTTTTGGATGCAAGTCGCGTCAATCTGCGCATGCGCAGTTGGTTGTAGTAAGTAAAGTGGTCATTTGGGGGTAGTACAGGAAGGTATTTGGGGTAGAGATGGACCATCCTTGGTTCAATGCGTCCTGGAAGGTGACATGTTGTAGGTCTCGGGGTGTAGACTCCGATTTGAGGGATGTCCACGTCATCTGTGACGTCATCGGTACGAGTAGTAGCGAAAGTGGACATTTTGGGGCAGTGAAGGAAGGTATTTAGTGTAGAGAGGGACCATCCTTGGTCCGAATGCGTCGTGTGAGGTGTCATTTGTAGCTCTTGGGGTGTAGACCCCGATTTGAGGGATGTTCACGTCATCTGTGACGTCATTGGTGACGTCATCAGTACGAGTAGTAGCCAAAGTGGACATTTTGGGGCAGTGAAGGAAGGTATTTGGTGTAGAGAGGGACCATCCTTGGTCCGAATGCGTCGCATGAGGTGTCATCTTGTAGCAACGCCCGCTTCAACGTCCTTGTGAAATAGCTCAGAAGTTCTGATTTTCTAGATATTCCATGGAATTGTCACTAATTCTTCGAAATGCAGTGACGCCCGTCAACACTCGTAGTTACGCCTTAACGCTCTAACATAACGCCTTGACGCCATGATATAGACCG